>JAODLL010000004.1:2284183-2309890 GCA_026546735.1 Forbesichthys agassizii | reverse complement strand
AACGTAACGTTTGCCGCCATCCCCCCCCCCCCCCCCCCCTCCAGAGCAAACATTGGAACTAGATGGCAGTATAAACAAACGCTGTATTCAGGAGGTAAACGCTTGGAGCATCTTTAAAATAGAGCGTCTCAGACACTTGTGAGCAACAGGCGACACAGATGCCGCGTGTGAAGCCAGCCAAGGTTTGACCTTTGTTCAGGATGTCTTAAGCAGAGGCCCTATAAGTTTTTTACGCTGTGCATTGCAAAAGGCTCCTGGCAGACGCTACGGCGGTGTGGTCGGTAACAGCGTGTGACGTGTTGTGCTGGTCCCAGGTCTTATTGGCCTCCAGCTCATCAACGGGAAGAATGAGTCGGCTCACATCAACGACGCGGTCGCCGTGGTAGCCCAGTCCATCCAGGAGCTTTTTGAGAAGGAAAACATCACAGAGCCCCCTAGAGGCTGCGTCGGGAATACCAACATCTGGAAGACGGGGCCCCTGTTTAAACGGTATATGGTTTTATACAAGATGAGTATAAGTTGCATTTCTCATTTTTCTCCCCCTTCTTCCTCCTCCATCAAAAGGCAAGTAAAGGTGCCGTACACACTCACTAAGCTGCCCACTGTGCTTATTTCAGGGTGCTGATGTCATCCAAGTACCCAGAGGGCCTCACAGGGAGAGTGGAGTTCAACGATGACGGAGACCGGAAGTACGCCCACTACAGTATTCTGAACTACCAGAAGAGTCGCTTCATTCAAGTCGGCATCTACAACGGAACACAGGTCAGCTCAAGCCGCAAGACCGACGTCCTCCTGAAGAGTGCATGAAACGTTCCCATGTGTATGAAGCAGCGTGGGTATTGTTTTGATGTTGATATCCTAGGATGGAACCACCACGTCGTGATTTGGTGCTTTTTTGGTCTATGGAAGATGGAAATGTGATAACAAATTTTCATATACTGTATATGTAGAGTTGTTTGATGAAGATGATACTGTCCGGGCAGCCCAGAGGATCAGATCATTTGCAAGACAAGGTTTTAGGTTCAATCCCTAAACCTACTGCTCCAAAATACTTTACTTTTTGCCACAATGGCTAGAAGTGTTCAAATGATTGCATTGTAAGATAATGAACCACATGTAATTAATGCTAACACGTTAGCATTTTGCATTGTAGTAATCCATCCTGGATTATTATTGTCTGGTAGCACGCAACCAATAATCATTTGCCAGCATGTAAATACTTCTTACAGTATATTGACTCGTGATTCATTCATTAATAGTGACTCATCTTGTAAGAGCAATTAACCTGAGAAAGTAAATCTCACTGACACGCACACGCACGCACACGTACACATCCGCCACCTGTGGCGAAACCCTTCCCTGACAGCACACCTTCTGTCAGCACTCATCTACTGCATGCGTGTGCGTGTGTGTGCGTGTGCACGTGTGTGTGTGTGTGTGTGTGCGCGTGCGCGTCGGCTGCCTGCAGGTTGTGATGAACAACCAGAGGAAGATCATCTGGCCAGGAGGAGAGACAGAGAAGCCGCGTGGCTTCCAGATGTCCACTCGACTGAAGGTGAGGACCTTCCGTGGCAGCATCTCACATACACACACATACCGCACTTATCTGTATTATAGTTTAGCGGTAATGTACAGATGCAGCCAGGGAAAAAATGAATAGCGCACTGCAGCACAGATTTTAATACATGTTTATTATTTACATACATACATTTTTAAATCTACATTCATATATTTTTTCTATTTATGTTATGTTTGACATTTACAGTATGTTTATAATATTGTGCAGTGGCTTAAAACAAGACGAGAATCAGTAATTTACAGTAGCCAATACGTTTTTGAGCATTTAACTGTACTCTGTTTGGGCAGACCATGGTGAATACTAGCAACTATTTGTTTATTATACATCTATCTATCTTTATATTTGCACTGTTCTGTTGACATTGTGCGTGTACAGTACCAACAGAATCTTACAGTCGCAACAGTACATCTTATTTCATCTAACTAATCTCTTCTCATCCCATCTCTTCATACAAGGGGTCCTTTCTTTGACTATTGTTCAAAGGCCTAATGTGTTCGTTAACGTGATACTTAATACATGTTTTTATTATTTGGAGCTTGAATATGTCAGTTGGTGATTTCTCTATGTGCTAATCTCTGTTATATGTGAGTACACCTGTTTGTGTGTGCGTGTGTGTGTGTACTGTAAAAGTGGAGGGTGATTCTGCCGTTCAACCCGGCTCAATCCCCCGTCACGTCCTCAACAGCTCTCTCTCACGTCTGCCTAGATTGTGACCATCCACCAGGAGCCGTTCGTGTACGTGAAGCCCACCATGCTTGACGGCACCTGCAGGGAGGAGATGACGTTAAACGGCGTCTTAATTAAAAAGGTTATCTGCACTGGGCCCAATGAGACCATCCCAGGTAACCCAGCAGGGACGTTTATGATATCACTGTGCTTTCAATGCACCCGCCAACCCCACTGGAGATGCATACATATATATGCAGTAGGTGTCTATATATGTATGCATGTAGCTGTGTGTGTGAGTGTGTGCGTGTGCGTGCGTCTCATCTTGTCTGGGTGATTGTGGGCTATTGTGTTAGCTTTTGGTTGTGCGGCTGTGTACCGTGTACAGTGTGTGTGTGTGTGTGTGTGTGTGTGTAGCCAACCGGCGTGACTGCGCGTGTCTGCAGCGCATGTTTCATTGTGTTTGCTACATGTGACCAACCTGGCCATGAATACATGTGTTGCCGTGCTACGTGGGACTATTCCACAATTAAGCTACATTTTTGTCCTCAGAGGCAAATGTAATTTGGTGTCTGTTGGGTTTTTGTTACAGGACGCCCAATCGTACCGCAGTGCTGCTATGGGTTCTGCATCGACCTCCTCATCAAACTGGCGATGACCATGAACTTCACCTACGAGGTGCACCTGGTGGCTGATGGGAAGTTTGGGACGCAGGAACGGGTAAGTTGACCGGGGCAAGAAATGCATTGTATTCCGATACAGATGCAGATGTTACGTAACATGTCACCTCTTGATTGGCGACAACAATGCTATTGTTTATCGAATTATCATCATTTTTTTGTTTACTCACCTAACAGAATGCTTTATTGTTTTTCACTAACCATAGAAAATATCATATCTAAAACCTCCACCCTTTCTGGCAGTTCTTGATGGGGGGGGGGGGAGATGTTGCCCACTGTGGTGCCAGTCAAGGACATGCAAAGTAGACAACATGTCTTATTTGATGGACAGAGGATTTTTTTTTAAATGGCATGGACAAGCGGCACTGCTTCCTCCCCTCCTCCTCCCTTACTTTTTTAACACATTGTTGAGATATACTGTATATCATATCAATGTTACTTATATACACTGTGGAGTTAAAGCAAACGGGCTAAAAAAAGTTTTAAAAAAATATTTTAAAACGCAATGTCAATCGCATAGATAAATAGATTGTTAATAAAGGTGCCCTAGGCGACTTTTGCTAATCACATTTGTACTAGGGATGGCACGATCCAGTTTGTTCAGTCCCGATACCGATACAGATACCGGCACTTTCGGTACCGAGTACCGTTCCGATTCAAGTGTTAAATTAAGTTTTAAGTTAAGTTGCAAAGTAAATGACAGCCAATCTCTATTTTAGGATATAGATGCATGTTAGAAACCTGCTGCTGATAGTGTGGCCTGGGTAGGTTGGACATGGCTGACGTTTGACAGTAGATCTAAGCATGTAAATTAATTTAATTGGATCAGCCCCATGCTACAAGTGTCCAATTGTCACCGATACCGATCCAGCTATTTAAGTCAGTATCAGACCGATTTCTGATCTCAGTATCTTATCGGTGCCATCCCTAATTTGTACACGTATGTCACAGGCAAGGGCAGGGTGTTGATTTGTTCCATGGGTGCAGGTGAACAACAGCAACAAGAAGGAATGGAATGGCATGATGGGAGAGCTCCTGGGTGGCCTGGCGGACATGATCGTTGCCCCGCTCACTATCAACAATGAACGAGCACAGTACATTGAATTCTCCAAACCCTTCAAGTACCAAGGCCTGACGATCCTGGTTAAAAAGGTACGTTGCCACCACCCAGTTGACTGACATGGCATTTTGTATCCGATTTGTATTGGAGAAGGAATTTAAATTGGGAGGGGTTTTATCTGGGCTGCATACAGTACATTTTCCTTTTGGAATCCACCGGTTCAATAGATAACACAAACGTCATATATTTACAGTAAAATAATCATAAAGTCTATATATGATGTCAGTCAAGATGGATCTCTGCAGGTCCAGCCCCAGACAGACAGCCCTGTGAATTAGGCTATGCCAAAATAACTGAAAATACATGTGTGCTGTTGAGTGGCTTCAAAGCCCAATGATTGACATGAAAGGCTACCAACATCAATCGCAGCATTGATTGCACAAAACTACCCCTTGGAAAAAAAAAGTTTTATTTGGTAGCCATCTGTATGCAGACAAGTTTCACTAATACTAATAGAAACATAATGGCTGCTGCTAATAACACATTAATCTCATTTAGTCTAAACAGTTATAGCTATCTTATAAGTACTCAGATATAATTTGTCCAATTTAAATTATATTTATCTGGCTTTAACTTTATAATGCTATTACCTATATTTCACCCATATATTATTGCTGTAATATAACCATTTTAATAATGGATGTCTCAGCTTTTTCAGAAAGGTGGTTTTGCAAGCCCGTAAAACGTTAGCCTGAGTGGAACTCAAGCTAGCACGGAGCGGGAAGGAACTTTGACTCCCTTATTAGGTATACTCGACGGTCAGCAGTGCAGTGTAAATAACCGTCTGTGGTGTGTGTTTGCAGGAAATCCCTCGCAGTACTCTGGATTCGTTCATGCAGCCATTCCAAAGCACGCTATGGCTGCTGGTGGGTCTATCGGTGCATGTGGTGGCGGTGATGCTTTACCTACTAGACCGGTTCAGGTACAAGGGAGAGCTGTGTGTGTGTGTGTGTGTGTGTGTGTGTGTATGTGCTCATGACTATGAATCAGAAGACTAATACATTGGTATGAATGTGTTGGTTACGTGTGTGTGTGTGTGTGTGTGTGTGTGTGTGTGTATACAGTAGTTTTGTGGGTGCTAGAGATCTTCCCTCTGTGCGGGGCAATATGGCAATAACGGAGGTGAAGATCTACTCCACAACATCCAACTGCTATATCCCCTGCGTCTGTTCGTCTGTCTGTCTGTCTGTGAGATTTGTCTCGTAGTCCCACCGCTCATGTGGATTCCCCTATCCTCGCCTGGGGCTGGCAGGGTTTTCCCCCATCTAGATTGGCCGGGATTACTCACTTTATCCTCTGCCACCCTCCCCGCGTTTCTCTCCCTCTCATAGCCCATTTGGAAGGTTTAAAGTAAACAGTGAAGAAGAAGAAGAAGATGCCCTCACCTTGTCGTCTGCTATGTGGTTCTCCTGGGGAGTGTTGCTGAACTCTGGGATAGGAGAAGGTAACTGAAGCGCTGCGCTCCCAGCGGTTCTCAGAGAGGTGGACGGTAGCCTGCCTCTCGATTTGGGCGGCAAGTTGATTTTTGGGCGGTCACAAAAAAAGTAAAAAACGTACACTGTCCTTTTAAAAGGTACACTCTTAAAGGTACACTCCTTGATTTTGATCCAGATTTATTGGTTCAAATCAGCATTTCTGAAATGTTGTTGTTTCAGTTGAGAATTGAAGGCAAGTGAGTGGGGGCCTACGCTTTCGGAGGCACAATCAAGGACTGTAGTTTTAATGTGGTGATGGTCCATTATGTTCCATTATTAACACCTTGTTTACATTTGTGCACCAGACAATATTTGCAGGTGTGCATGCGTGCACGCGTACAAGGGCTAACTACAGAACAGAGAGTCTGATTGGGCTGAGGGTATTCCCGCCGGTTACAGCACGTACCATCTAAGGAAAATTCTAGGTGCTGTTAATGCTTGTTCCTTCACCCATTATTCAGGCGCGCCCCGTAGCTTCTCAGCGAGAATCCTTGGAATGGTGTGGGCTGGCTTTGCCATGATCATTGTGGCTTCGTATACTGCCAACCTGGCAGCCTTCCTGGTGTTGGACCGGCCTGAGGAGCGCATCACCGGCATCAATGACCCAAGAGTATGTTTAGTTTTACTTTGAGTGGTTTTAAAAAAAAAAAACGTTGGTTTTATCGACCTGGCATGTTAGCACTGTTTGCTAACAGTTAGAATGTGCCTGCTATTGTACATGGGCTTCCAATTGGTACAATGGACTTCTCCCACCTCCATAAAAAATGAAGGTTACATGCGCGTGTATAGAGTGTGTAACGTATTGGGTTTCCAAAGGTCCCCAAGGCGTAACAATTCTGGGATCCAGCATGCTTTGTCACTGAGCTGAAACCCGCCGGACAGCATCGCATTGGTCTGGGCAGGACGGGGTGTCAGGGTCCCGGATCAAGGTAAACGGCACGACCAGGGCGTTAACGCGCTAACTGTAACCCCCGTATCCTCTGTTTCTCCCTTCCTCCCTGTGCAGCTGAGGAACCCATCGGACAAGTTCATCTACGCCACGGTGAAGCAGAGCTCCGTGGACATCTATTTCCGGCGGCAGGTGGAGCTTAGCACCATGTACCGCCACATGGAGAAGCACAACTATGAGAGTGCCGCCGAAGCCATCCAAGCAGTGCGTGACAAGTGAGTCTCGGACAGAAGGCCAGGGGCCGGGGGCCAAGGCCCAGGGGCCAGAGCCGGTGCCAAGACCGGGGACCGGGGACCGGGGATCGGGGCCTGGGCTGGAGTCAGAAAGCCAGAAGGCACATGGGACATGGGTCCCCGGGTCAGGTGGAATCTGCGAGATTTAAGGCAGAATGTCCCACTGACCCGGGTCCATCTCCCAAGCCGAGGGAGGAGACTAAAGCTGGGGAAGAAGGGTGGACGGGGGGAGATCCAATGTGGGACGCGCCCTCACCCGATCGCCATTGGAGACTCCTGGTAAACGCTGTCCCACCCCCGAGAGAAAGAGAGAGAGAGTGACAGAGATGTGGGTGCCCTAAATGTGTATGTAACCCATTGTATTGTGACACCGTGACCCCCTCCTCCACCCCACCCCACCCCAACCCTCCCTCCCCCACCCCCTCCTCACCAACAGCAAGCTGCATGCCTTCATCTGGGACTCTGCGGTGCTGGAGTTTGAAGCCTCGCAGAAGTGTGACCTGGTGACCACGGGAGAGCTGTTTTTCCGTTCGGGCTTTGGCATTGGCATGCGCAAGGACAGCCCCTGGAAACAGAATGTGTCCCTGGCCATTCTCAGGTCTGTCCCAGCCGAAGCAGCGTTTTTTATTTATTTATTTTTTACCCGTTTCTGTCATTTAGATTTCTCTTTTGATGATTGGGATGGCCCTCTTTCTGGCCCCCCCCCCCCGTCTTAACAACTGTTCCGGTATTACATCATCATCAGCTTTGTGTTGTCGTCTGCTACTCTCTCTGTGTCTTCCCCTATCTTGCCCTCCGTCCGTCCGTCTGTCTGTCTGTCTGTCACGGTGATATTCCCGTCCACCTGTCTCCCTGATCCATTTGAGTGGCCGCCGCCGGGGAGCACAAAAGCGGCTCTAGTGTTTCGCTCCAGGCTCGGCCTTGGACGAGCATTAACTGTCACCTCTCTATCCCACTATGCCCCCCCCCCCCCCTTGCAGTTCTCATGAGAACGGCTTCATGGAGGACCTAGATAAAACCTGGGTGAGATACCAGGAGTGTGACTCGAGGAGCAATGCCCCGGCCACACTCACCTTTGAGAACATGGCAGGTATGGTCCACTGTTAGCGGCGTGCTAGCTGCAAAAACCGTGCAAAAGTGATTGGAGGAAAAAAAAAACTGCAGTGGGTAAGGTACTGTAGCCTTTTTTTTTTTTTGTCCAATACCTTTGGGGTGTGTTGTTGTTGTTTTCGGTGCCGGCGGTAGTCGTGTGCATTATGTGGGCGATTTAACTCAGTTAGTAGTTCGATAGTTAACGTCAATGTCGTGCGCTTCGCAGCCAGGCGACCGGCGGCTGAGATGGTCGGGGCGGAAGCGGCGGCAGGTGTGGCCGCTGAGGGAGACAGCGGTTCTATTGTACAGACCTGGCTCGACTCATTTCTCCTGTTTCCTGTTCCGTCCCACCCCCCCCTCCCATGCAGGAGTGTTCATGCTGGTGGCCGGCGGCATTGCGGCAGGGATCTTCCTCATCTTCATCGAGATCGCCTACAAGCGCCACAAAGACGCCCGCAGGAAGCAGATGCAGCTGGCCTTTGCGGCCGTCAATGTCTGGAGGAAGAACCTGCAGGTATGGACAACCTCCTCTCCGTCCTGCTCACGCCCTCCCCTTTCCCCCCTCCCCACCCAGCGGGAAGGGGGAAGGGAACGGCCGGGTGGCGGTGGAGGTGTTCTGTTGAGGGGACCCCCACCCCGGCAAAGGTGCCACCTCACAGGGATGGGGAGGCCCACCACCCGTCTGCCATCTCTCCTTGTCAGACGTGGCGCGATGTTTTGCTTCTCATCTCTGGGCGGTGGCGCCTTTACCGGGAAAAGCGGTGATCTCAGTGGCCATACTGCAGGTTCTGACAGCTCCTCGAGGCAAAGAAACTGCACACGTGTTTCTTGTGTGTGCCTGCAGGATAATAAGGAGGCGTCTGGGAGCCAAGCGGTGGCCAGTACACCTTCATTAGTATGTAACAAACGTAGCTTGTCTTAATAAGATAATGATAAGATGTACCGTACATACCCTATAGTGGCCCTAACATGGCGGACATCTGAGTTTAAACTGCCCATTCCTTCCTCATCCATCGCATGAACCCGTAGTTCTATGTGATCAAGCTACAAATGCCTCAACGCTTTTGCAAGATCAGCTCATGTAGACACAGAAAACCAATTTATATTGCTCTAAACAGGACAGAAATCTTTAAAAAACGGTTACGTTTCAATACGGTAGGGTATCACCGCTTCTATGGATTTGCTTCATTCCAGAGGGCACACTAACAGTAGCCTCGAACTAACAATACAAATAGAGCATAATGATTAAAATCACTGCCCTGGTTGGTCACCGCGGTGACCTTTTTCTCAACACTGCTGTAAAAGCACTGTCCCAGCAGCCCGACACACACATTGTCCGCAGGGAGGGTTCTCAACAACGGTGTCAAACAGCGGTGCCGCTCTGAGGGCTTTACGCTACACAGTGACATATTTCCAGTTTAAATCGAGCACAGTGAAGTGTCTTCCACTGTGAAGCATTGGAGCAAACCCCCCCCCCCCCCTTCCCGACTGTCTGACTATGTGAGCAGTGGGGCAGCAGGGGTCCGTGGGGGCGCGGGTGGGACATGTGGACATGCTGGCTCCTTGTGCAGCTTGACAAAGAGCCAGCGGGAGGGATGGGGGCGCTAGAGAGCAGGTACAGTATGAGGTCACGGGCTCCTCTGTCCCCATCCAAAATGTGACTGTGGTATGAGTGCGTGTGTGCGCGCATGTTTTTGTGTGTGTGTGAGCGTGTGCGTGTTTGTGTGTGTGTGTGTGTGCGTGCGTGCGTGCGTGTGTGCGTGGGGCGTGTGAGCGGTGAATTGCATGCTGGGAGGATCCTGGCTGAGAAAGGAGGAGGCCACTCAGAGACGGCTAGACACTTGGTTGTGTCGGCATGTGAACGGCCGCTATCATTAACACATGGCGGAACGGGTTTACGCACAAACTAGCTAAAACAAAGCTAGTGTAGTGTGTGTTTTGTCATTGTGCATAAATGTATATATTCTCAGAAATGTATCATTCCCAGATGAATGATCATAATACAGCTACAGTATATTAACATATTAGGCCTACAGCATGATGGTACGTTTAAAATGGCTGTGTGAATGTGGCTTTCTCCTTTTTAATTAGTGCTGCAGGTCTTCCAACATGGGGGCCTGCTGCTGCCGGAATCATTCTGTCTGTTTACGTGTGTTTAGAAAATCATGAGTTTTATGATTGGTTATGCAATGTACCAAGCAGTGCTTTGCACTTTGCACACACAACCCATGGAGGAAGTGCTCTTTTGAATAACCGCAAACCATCAGTTTAGTCTTTTAGCATTAATGCTAACTGCTGTTAATGCTAATCAATCATCCTGTTATACTGTAAGGGTCAGTGTTTAACCAAAAGGAAGTATCACGTGTGGCATGCATCTTTGGCATGGCTTATCAAGATGCCATCGTTCTGTCTGTCTGTCTGTCTGTCTGTCTGTCTGTCTGTCTATGCAGATTGGCAGTTGTTTTTGTTGTTATTCAGAAGTGCACTTCAACACAAGCAAAGGTGGCACTAGAGATACATGCCAAGCACCGCTGAGTGCTGAGTGATGCACTCTGGTTATTGAAGTCCGTGCCATTCCCGCGCTACGCTTCACCTGGTAGCGCACGGCAGTGGTTCTCAAAGTGGAAGTGGTGATCTGCGTGGATCATTGTATGCACTTTGGGAAGGTGCCTGCCAGATGGTTAAAAATGTTGGATTAATAATAGTGATGCACCGATCTGTTTGGGTTTTGTTTTTGGCCAATGCTGGCGATTTGGTGATTTTCAATCCACAAAATCTACCCATATCAATACATTTTTACTCCAGGTTAATGCATGACATCATAAAAAGGCTAAATTGAATTGATAGCCATTTAATTGACAAAAATTGACAACAAAGATTGGTTTTCCGTATTGACCAATAGAAAGGAAAATGAGATTACCACCGATCTCATATTTTCAGTAGAAGTTGGTTGATTCCGATCTCCTGACGATCTATTGGCGCATCGCTAATTAATAATCATCTTTTTTTTTTCATTATTATCTATTAATGTTATTATTATTATTTGTGTTCAAAGCTAGTTTATACTGTACCTTCTATGATGTACTTCTGTTTTGGGGTCATGGGAGTCAAACGTTTGAGAACCGCTGGTCACAACGTCACGGCATGACCTGCTTGGTCGGTACTGTGCAAGCGTAGCGCCTCATTGGGGCTCTGAGTGGCCAGACTTCACACTTCACACAGTAGAATGTTCTAGAAGTGTCAACTGGAGACGGTTGAGGCTGCAGCAATCAAGCGGGCGTTGCTAACCAACAATCCAGTCACTCGGGCATTGATTTTTCTCCCACACCTTCGGCAGCCTGACCATGTACTAACAAAAGAAGTGTCGTCTTCATACAGGAAATGTATTTTTTGTTTTCCAATTTATTGATTTATTTACACCGGCATTACTGTAAAACAAAGTGATGTCATGACCATCACTCCTCTGCCAGCCTACCTCCATCCTCCACGCCAGCCAACAGTAGCTCGCCTCTCGTCGAGGTGGCGGACAGAAGAGGCGTGGGTTGGCGTTGGCGATGGCTGGTGATGACGCGCGCCTTTTAAAAGGAGCCAAGTCACGTGACCTCGATGGAAGGGGACAGGCTGCGGGGGGAGGGGGGTTGAGGCGGTGCTGGCCTAGGATTGATTTGTCTCGCTATTTGTTTGTGTTAATTCCATGTTATAGCAAATGTCCTTTGCCCCTCCCTCTCCATCGACATACCCTTTTAGCATGTTGAAATTCACACCACACTGGCCCCAAAAGGGCTGCCCGCCCTCCCTCCCAGAGAGGGTCATCATCGGAGCACGGCTTCTGTTGTCAAAATGTAACCCGTCTTACAGAGCAAAAGGAAACCCCATTTATAGAAAACCCTTAATTTCTTTGGAAAGCAATAGCATTTATATACCATTCCTTTACACACCTGTGTTTCCCTCTCCTTGTCATGTTCCCTGGTGTGTGGGGTGAATTTTCATTATACCAGCTCCGGGGTATAATGACTCTAAATGGGCTTCAACTGATTACTTAATTATTGGTGGATGTTATTTTATCTCCCTGACATGCATTTTAACGGCTCTCGTGCCTCTGAAAGCTTCAATACTTTTTTATTTTGTTTTATAATTGCCTGGCTTTGGATGTCGGTGTTTGCTTTGCTATCTTATATATTTGCCCTTTTTGGTTCCCTTGGCTGTTGCTTAAGGATCTTAAAGTATAACGATCTAACAGCAAGTGGATGGATATTTATTTATATTTCTTTTCTCCCCCTATGCAGCCCTCTTCCTCCCTAGAGACTCAGGATGTAAGAATACCTTAATATGAGCTTTTTGCACACAATCACCAAGTTATTGTCCTCTACTACATATGAATAAGAACTAGCTATGGGGATTCAAAGGAGGGCACCACATTTATCTGACATCTTGTAGAGATATGGTTTAATTGGTAAATAATTTTCTCTGACAGAAGGACATTTCCAGGTGTGGCCCCAGTTTGAGCCGAATATAGGCCTACACTAGACAATTTATGGAAGGTTGTTTAACCCAAGACATTGGTCTGTTGGGGTAAGGGGGATTGGCGTTTACAGTGTGTTTTTAGGTCAGAGTGCAGAGGCAGAATACAGCGATAACTAATTGTCACCCACTGGCATCTGTACTAGTCATCATTCAACACCATTCCAATGCATTTCGTAGGGCCTGGAAGCGTTTGAATGTGTCAACGCATTTATAACAGGATCAATCCACCAGTGGGATTACATTGCTTATGTGTGCAGATAAATGGCTCAAAGGAAAAGCCCTCATGCCAGACTGCAACGGCTACATTGCCACTAAATCACATCTTAACAGGCTTTACCCCCTTTTCTCTTTCTTTCCCTCTTTTTTGAACATGTGATAGTTGTAGACAATCTTAGACAATATATTATTGTTACTGGGGGGGGGGGTTGAAAAGTGGGAGGGCGACGAAGGGTGACGGGGTGGGTGACCTTGTGGTGGAAATGAAACCGCAAAGTGCCACCCGAGCCCCAGAACATAAATAATGTTTCTACGTATATTTATTTTAGGATAGGAAAAGTGGTAGAGCAGAGCCCGACCCCAAAAAGAAAGCCTCTTTTAGGTCCATCAGTACCACCCTGGCCTCCAGCATCAAGAGACGTAGGTCGTCCAAAGACACGGTAAGGAGACAAAGAAGAAACACCTTCCCTTCGTAAATCCTCCCCTCTCCCTCTCTCTCTCTCTCTCTCTCTCATTATCCTCTGTCTCTCCCTATCGGAGACGCTTGCCTCCTCTCTCCGCTGTCTCCTTTTCTGCCTCCATCGCCATCTCGAATCGCGACAGAGTTCCATGTTAACTCATTCCCACGCGGGCGTCAACGCCTTCAGCCACGTGTCTTTGTCAGTTCACCATCGATCCGTCATCCATTCGGCATCTGTAGTCGACTGCCACCTTCAGGCCGATATGCGTCAGTGTAGAGCAGGAGCAGATGCAGTATTGGGTTTCATGGGTTATATTGATGGGGGGTGCCCACAGGCTGCCAGTGGTGTTTGTAATTATGAGCTGCCATGTGGATTCTGCCGATTGTGTCTTCTTTAGCGGTGTTGTGATGTGTGAGTGTTCACGTGTGTGTTGTGTTGATTTGTGGTTATGTCCTGTTTTTTATTTGATTTGTTTTGCTTGATCCTTTACACTCATCTTCTCCACTCAAATCCTGCGCTTTATTTAAGTTTTTGGTTTTAAAGCATGCACTGGTGTTTGACATGGTTTTGACATTAGACATCAAAGATATAGTCACCATGACCAATGAAGAACAAGTCAATATTTATTTAATATTTTTTTCTTCTTTTTTACAAATATGCCTTTCAGGATTTTCTGTGTGGATTGAAATGAATAGATTTAACTTTTGATTTGTCATATTATGTTTGTCATGTTTCCTGTTGTCCACTACAAAAGGATTTAATTTTAATTTACTTTGTGTAAATTGCGCATGCCTTTTTAGGATGATGTTGTTTTCAGGAAGTGGAGGCCATTTTTTTTATTATTATTATTTTTTGTCTATAGCTGTTTTGACACTACAAACTCTTACATATTCACACTCTTACTGTGTTGGCACAATTTTAGCACTGTTTTATAGGGCAAACATATAGGGTTATCTACAATTTAACCATTGTTAGTGTGTCGTGTGTTTGGGACCGCACAATAAGAGTGTGGATATGCATCCAATTCTTCTCTGCATTGTCTTTAATTCACAGGGGTGGAGTTCTCTGACGCAAAACAATCTGCCCAGCCACACTTAACTAAGCTAACGGCACACTTAACTTTTTTATTTTGCATTACGATCTCTTTTTTCCCCACTTCTTTTCTTTATCTTGTGTTTTAGTTTGTATAGATGTGTCCACACTGATCCAACTCACTTGCTCTCACCTGGAGGTGTCCCAATATGACCGGTCAAGCTTCAAGTGACAATTAGGAGCCCCGTTGTTAATATACAGGTTTAGTAGGTTTGGTCGGTCAAGACTCACAGCACTTAGAGGTCGGAGTGGTGATAAAATAGCTACGACTTAACAACAACAACAACAACATAAAATAATATAAAAACGAGGCACTAATAGAAAAGATTTACCATCCTCAGTCTTTGACCATTATTTTGATTTTATATAAATGTTCTTCTTTTATATTAATGGATATAAATGGACTTTGACTGTCAGTGTCCCTCACCTACATACCTCACAGCTCCTCTCTCCCTCTACAAGCATGTCGACGTAACACAGACACAGTATAGCGGTAGTAACCTGTACATCACGTAAGACGTGTTGCTGAGTTAACCCTGTTAAATCAATTACAAGCAGCCGCACAACGGTCATGATAGTAGTGTCTCTTTTTCTGGGCCGGCCAACACCAGCAGGGGGCGCTGTCAGTGCCCGCACTGACAGTAGGCCCGTGAGGTACACCAGAGGACAGCCAATTGAAGAAGGCTTATGAGGATGATGATGATGATGATGATGATGCAACTGTCAGGGGTCAAGGGGATGTGGAATGGCCGCTACCTCTTTAGAAATGCTGAATATTGATTCTGGAAGGCTTCTCCTCAGTATGCATGTTAGTTGCATCATAGCCGCTCTTAAGCTTGCATTGGCAATCAGCTTAAAATGTACTGACACTTTAGATCTTGCTTAATTTAAATATTAATGGGAACTAAATTAATTGGAACAACAAATTGTGACAGGACAACCAGATACCTTTTTTTTGCTATTTGTATAATGCAAGTTTGTCGAACATGCCCTGTGATTCAGAATTTACTGCATATGCTTGGTGAGTTAAATTCTGATTGCTCTATATGGCCATGATGAGTCTACAGTGCCGTAACAGTCTGACTGGTTACAGTACACCATGGTCAGAAATATAAGGCATGTAGCTTAAGCAGCTCTCCACTGCTCCAAAGCATTACATTTAATTAAAGGAAATATCTTATAGCCATGTTTACAATGTGACGGGGGAATGAGTCCTTTTTTAAAACTATTATTCCTTAATTATTATTCCTATTCCTTAATAGGCTACTACAAGCAAACTGCATTGGTCAAATATGGCTTTTTTTTTATGTTATTGCGATCATACCCAAGGCACAGTCTTGGGTAAGACTCACACAATAGAAAAATCACAGTTACCATAGCAACTAAGTACCTCTGCATGGAGTCAGGATTTTTCCCCTACTCAGCAAAAAATGCTTTTTACAAAACCACCGCTTTAAGTGAAGCATAGACCAGTGCACTGCGGGGACCGGGTGTGAGAGAGCTACAGCACTTTGAACCAGTGTTCAATGCAGCGTATAGCCCAATTATAATCGATCTCTTCTTCTCGGACGCTAAATCTAGAGAAGCGCACTGCGTGTGCGTACAAATGACTAAGCATAAATGAGCTGTCCGTTTTCATCCAAGGCTCAAAGCGATTGCCTTTTTTTTTTTTTTTTTTTTTTGCTGGCGCCTACGCTTGGCCTGGTTCCAACGTGCTGTAGGTTACGTGCCACGACCGGCATGGATCTTACTGCCAATCCATTGCAGGAAAACTGACCAACCCCAGCTCAGGCAGATGTTGCTCAATTTACCAAGGTCAACGATCCAAAGATAAAGCAAATATGTACAGAGCGCAAAACCAGAGCCATCCAGTCTGCCTGAGAAGGGTGAATGAACCCTGTTGCTGCCTCATTTCCGATGGAGATGAAGCACAGGTGTTCAGATTTTATTCATTTTTATTCGAGGGGGGAAAAAAATGAATGAATCAACATGCCACCTGCTCCCCGGGGATGTTTAACAAGACATGACATTGTTCTGTTTCTTCTCCCTTCTTTGTCTCTTCACTTCTGCAGCAATACCCGCCTACTGACATCACAGGCCAACTCAACTTGTCGGACCCGTCCGTCAGCACAGTAGTGTGAGAGAGGGAGGGAAAGGGAGAGGTAGACATGCCTGTATTTTTTCCCTCAGGAGAGAGAGAGAGAGTGGAAAAGAGTGAGAGGGAGAGAAAGAGAGAGAGAGACACTCAGAGGACTGTAACACAATAACATTGGAAGAGGAGCACGCTCCTTTACAAATATTTTAATAACTTGATACTGAAGCATTGTTTCACTGCCTGTCAGAGAAGTGTTGTGTTGAAGACACACGGCCTTGTTTGCGAAAGAACTGGCAAGAACCAAACAACCACGCATTTGTTTTTGTCAAACGTAGTCTTATCGGGAGAGGTTTCAGACTCCCGAGCATGCATAGACATAGGCGTTTTTAACACAAATCCTTTTCTTGATGTACATCTTTGACTTTTACTGTTTTAGACATGGATTTAGACTCTTCTTAACTTACAGAAACCGTATACCTGAAGACATCATTGTAATGTTGCGCTACTATTCTTCAAATACTTAACTCTACTCCTATAGGGGGATGATTTTGTTAGTTTACTTTTGTGCTAATACAGTTGAACAACCCCAAAACACCATAAACCTACAGTATTCTAATGTTTAATTTCTTAACAGTATAGGCTACAGTAATTTATTATGCACTGTAACTGCAACAGGGTTTTTGGTATATATTTGCTTGTGTTGTTATACACATGGTATTTAAACATGTACACATTCAGTCATTAACAGACAGCAATGATATATGATATGATATAATGATATTGATAATAGTATCCTACCCTACTCTGAAGCATTTTAAGAGGATGATGGAAGCATGTGTTTTTCTATATGCGTAAGATAAACCAAAAGGTTTATGTATATCCCCATTTTCTCAAGGTGAAATGCACTGTATGAACAATAAGTGGTTCAGAATGATGTTTTCCAAACTTTAGTTACTATGTTGAAATTGTATGTATTGCTGTTTGCTTTTATTCATTTTTTATTCATCTTCAGCAAGAAACTAGCCTCATAACTATAACATAAATTCTTAACTGCATTTATCACACACTAATGGCTCATTGCCAAACAGGCTTATTTTAGCAGCAGTTACTGTAATAATGTAAAAGGTCTACTAGACATATGAAGGCCAATACTCTATCTGTGAAGAATACTGATTGTGGCTAGTATTTATAGCTACTGTATGTTTGTGTGACACTAGAAGTATTAGTCATATAAGCCATATGTTTGGGGACACCCTCTCTCTCTCCCTCTCTCCACCTGTAGACTTTCTCATTTCCAGTTAGAAGGGGTTGCATCAAAGGGCTGGGTTTTTCACCCAACCAGCACTTGGTCTTTTATATAAAACTTTCTGTGGAGCACTAATTATATTGGTGCTTTTAGGATTTTTTTATATGAAGGAAGCCAAGCCAATTGATAACCTGCTCAACTTACATCCCTCGAGGTTGCAAGCTTGTGTGTTATGGCTCGGTTAGGTGCAAAAACAGGCCGTTTCCCATTTTCTGGATTTGAGAAACGCGTTTTCAAAAGTCTTTTCATTACATGGCACTGTACAGCACTTTATGCTGAGGGCTGTCCCAAACACTACACGTTGTGAAATGTTGTCCAATAGAGAAATAAGTAAGAATACAACATACCATGGGATATTTTTGTTTAATATGGTTTTGTTTAGATAAATACAGTTGCATAGTAGAATAGTGATTAACACACTGTTTACCAAACACCAGAAAAGCTCTGAAGATACATGCATGCTTCTGTTTGAATGGTTTTAAGTAAGTATATAAGTATTTTTATTTTTGGAGGTTTGTTATACTCTCTGACTTGTCTAAAGCACGTACGTTATGTTGAGGTTTTGTTTACACTTGTTTGTTTGCAGCAGAGAATGTTTTGCATCATTGTATCATACACATGTAAGTTCATTCACAAAAACACACATTGGATTTTGTTTTGTTTTTTAGCTCCTCAACTGAAAATCTTACAAATTTAGAATAACATTGTTTATATACCTGTAAATAAATGTAAGCATTGCCAATTCAAACTAAACCAGCGTTACCATCGTTATACTTTGTTGCATTGAGAATGCGCCCATCTGCACGTGTGCTATTTCAGTGATGTCACAGTCAGCTGAAGAGTCCGCACATCATTTTGATTGGTTACTGAACTGCAGGTGTCCACCAATAGTACAAGTGCATTTCCAGGTATTTTTAATGGGAGGAGAGTGTAGTCTCAGTCACTTGGGACAATATATATATATAGCCTTCAGTTTTTCAAAGATAATGTTCAGGTTTAAATAGGCTGCTGGCATTTGTGGTGGAAGGTTTTCCGCAGTAGACAGAAGACAGAAGACAGGACATCAGATGAAGAGAGATTTCCGCGTTGTTCAACTTCAAACCATATCCTAACGTAAGCATATGATCTGTCATCTAGAATTAGAATTACAGAATTACATTTCTGGTGATGCGTTTAACCCTTTCTTAGCGATAGATACCAATGCAGCATGAATGATAATGTAGCATAAAGAAAAGTATTTAGGCTATACATTATTAGACTATACAAAATGTCGCTTCTTAATTTCAGTGATATGCCGCCTACAGACATATTTTATAAGTATATAATCAAGTTGTTTTGAGTAAAGACAGAGCGGATCTTTCCCTTAAAAATGCATCAATATCAGAATTTAACATCTCGCACAAAAATACTCTTTTAATTAAAACAGGTTCATTAACTAATTATTGGATGCAACTAACTATAATGTCCAACAGTTATAAGCAAACAAATGGAAGCCATACCTGGCCAGCTGCTGTTATATTAAAAATAGTGACCTGTTTTCAATATTTAATCTACACTTTTAATAACCAATTTTAGTCTAATAAACACAATGGATTTAGCAGAAATTCTGAATTATAGGATGCCTTTTGTATGACTATGCAAGCTTTAAAAAAATCGCGTTGGCCTATCGCCTACATATTTTCGTTATAGCTCCCTGACTGCAACATAGATCCATGTGTTTTTGATGTGTTATATAATCTCTTCAGAACTCCCTCCAGCCATGAGTGTTAATCTTCGCTGTCTCTATTTGTCAAGAACAGGATGTACCATACAACGCCTATAACACATTTAGTTAATGAATATCATGTTTCATATATGTTATGGTGCGATTGGCTATGCTTCAGGTTTGACTTTGAAAACAGTAGCGACTAGTTTTGCTTTACAACTTTTCTTGGTACTTTCCGGTTATTCTGACCCCAAACAGAGAACCCCCATATGAAGGTGAAGCCCTGACCTCAACCCAGTGATTTAACCATGTTAAAATACATTATTCTGGATGACGTCATTTTAAATGTCACACACAGACCTAACCTCAACCAGAAGGTAGAACAAATACAGAATTAGACCTAAGATTAACCAGAAAATATTTTTTTAAATAAATAATATTAATGTTGTCCGGATAACCGGAAAGTGCCCTTTTCTTATAATATTCTAATTGACAAAGCAGTTATTTCATATATGGTCTAATTCAGCCAGCACTGATGCCTTGCTTCTTTAGTGTCTAATATACTGCTCTGGTGTCCCACCAAACGGCCCCATAAAAATAATTTATAATATAACGCTGTATATGAATATTATATCATAGCAGGCTCACTGCTCGTCCATTGATTCAGCACTCTACTCCCGCTCTCTACTATGTAAAAAATACTCCCACCCGAATCACATCTTTGACAGTATCTCTCTGTTTACAGTAACTGCAGAGTGGAGATGCATTTCTCAATAAATGTGTTTGTGGGTTACCTCAAGAATAGACACTGGAGTGACCACAATCTTTATTTAGAGCCTGAGCTTTTTAGTCAGAGAACCCTCCCCCCTTTCCCGACACACACACACACACACACACACACACACACACACACACACACACACACACACACACACACACACAAACACGGGTCAATGACGGATAAGGAATTTCAACAGGACATTTATAAAATCCCAAAAATAAGAGTATGTGTTCACATTTTTAGAATGTAATATACACGTTAAAAAAAATTCTAAGAACTGATTGATTTTAGTGTTTTTTTTATTAAGATTAATTGGACATGGCCTTAAAAAAAAATAATGTGGTTCGCCCTTTATTTATATTCAAACATATTTATTTCCTTAACATGCTTGACATTTATTGTTAGTTTTTTGTAAAAGTGAAGTGTTTAGAAACATGTATTTTAATGTATTGAGTTTATGTAAATCATGGTCTCATATCACATTCACCATCTTTATGTGGTTGTAAGCCTTATTTCTTTCCAGTAAATCCCCTAAAACTGATAAAAAAAGTCTAAAAACTACAATACATTGTGAGTAATGTTTCAGCCACAGACTTTTGATATTATATTTTGACTTTATTTATAGTTGTTGCTATTATTGGTGATACCACATGATACATGGTCACACCGAATGACACTATTTGATAAAGATCTATTTTCAGAGGTCATCATAGGCAATACAAGTAAACAACAGATTTGTGTTTATGATCTGCGTGAAATAAGAGCCTAACCAAGTGCCCCATGCCATGTAAACATTTTAGGCTAATTTAAGATTCTGTGTTAAACTATACACCCTATAGGTACGATATGTAGCCACGTACGCTGTATAGCTTGACATGAATGAATGTATGATTGGTGCAAAATATCTGACAGTGAATTTGTAGTTGTAGTTATAGTCACACATAATAATACAAATGCTTTAGTAGCTTAAAACTCCTATAAGAACAACAGTACAATTAACCCTTCTCAAATGCTCCATTGCAGGTGCACAAATCTACAAATCACAAATTCAGAAACTCATACGCTCACATTTTTGCATATATAACGGTTAGAAATGTTAGTTACTTTCAGGATAGGAGTATGCAACTACTAAAACATTTATCTCTGCGACTTCACATTTACTATAGACAGGCCCCTCCCCAAAAATGTGGCAGTCTATGACCTACGACCTGTGCACATATGTGCATGCCAAGCCCCACTCGGCAATAGAAGTCCTGCTAAGCTCTTGAATGGAGTATAAGGTTTCATTTAAACATATAACTAAAAATGTGTCCAATGAATATCTTAATTACACTAACCATTTGTGCTAATAGAAAAAGTAACATTAAAGATGGCTGATTTTATATGCGTTACCTGACCAACAAGGACATGCCAAACATGTTTCTTGTGAAATGTGTGACCTCTTTGAGAAGGGGTGTTAACCCCGTTGTCCTGGGCACATTTTTGGTAAAATAAAAGTAAACAGAAAGCAACACCAACTAAGCTTGTATTACCCTACTAATTATTCACAAATATAATATTCACAAACCTATAAAACAGTTACAAACGTTTTGTTACATTGTATAGTTTCATAAGGTTTTCTTGACTAATGGCTTTATTAAAAGCCTTAATAGTTATATGCCTGCCTCTCTGTGGATTAACTATAAAAAAACATCTGATTAAACACAATGGGATATAAAAACATAATGCAGGAAAACCAACCCCTCACTTTCTCAGAATGCATTCTATGGCTTATTACTTCACGTTAAAACATATTACACTGATATAAACAATATTAATTTATACCCAAGACCTTAAGCTTTGGACCAAAGATGAAATTATTCTATAATTTACTGGTGCTGAGAAATACTGGCAACAGCACAAAGTGACAACCATCCCCGATCTCCCCTACATCAGAGATCTACAGTCAATACATTTTAAGCAGAAAAGAGTTAAGTTAAGTTGGATAGAAAAATTAGGTGTCAAGTCATTCAACCACTAACAAACACACAGGTTTTTTATATAAAAGTAGAAATAACCACTAACCAGTTTGCTTAGACATAATATTGCCTAAATTGCATAAAACCTACCCTAGTCCCACTAGGGGAAAATAGTCTTGATGCCAGCTCCACAGAAACAGAAATAACATAAACAGAAATTGCACAATAAAAGTACAGGTAAGATCAAATGCACACTGTACAAATACATATGCTGCCAATATTATAAATCTGTTCTTCTTATTCACCTGGAAACAGGAATACAGAATACTGGAGAAAATTAAAAGACCAGTTCACATTCTTTAAAATTTTATAATACACTGTCAATGTAAACAATTTAACAATAAACAGTATACATTTAAATCTAAAAATGTATATATTGCATGCCTAAATAAAAGAAGAAAGTATAAATAGTCAGCCAAACCACTTCAGTGGTCTCTTAATGCCAACCATAAACAAGTGGACCTCTCACTGTTCCCATTCTGACTGGAACCATGTCTCTGTGTGCCTGCATCCCACAGCGATGGAGGACACGACACCGTGGGTTGGCTTCAAGTCGTCGCAGAGCCCCGTGGCCTGGCTTAAGCGGTGCCTTCACCAGCATCATTGCCGCCACCACCACAACCACGTCACGCACCTGGAGGAGGGCGTGGCCGGGGACCAGGGCAAGGCACCGCCCCCGCCCACATCCTGCCGCAGACTCCTCCTCCTGTTCACCCTGGTGGCCGTGGCCGTTGTCGTCATGGTGCTATTGCTGCTACTGAACTATTACTGCATACTGGTATCGCACATGTGCACACATGGCACAGACGGGGAGGAATACACCAACAGGTCGACATGAGGCTTCTGGGGCGGAGGGATATTTGTCTCCGGAGATAATACCGTCCGCACTGTTTTGTATAGGCTAATATACTGTAGCATTACATTTATACAAACATAGACTTGTTCAGTCTTAAAGAACATTGCCTTGTCACTTTTTAAATTTGTACCTAGAAACGTTATAAATTAGGCCTAACCTTTCTGAGAAATGAATCACTCAACCTGTTTGCTGCGAGAGTAGTGTGTACAGTATGCACGGCGTACTGTAGGCTACATAACAGGTTGCCGTCATTGTTGGTCGCCACAAGGTGGAGACATTGTACCACTACGGGTTTTGAGTAAAGTAAGCGTCTCATGTCTGTTCGTTTGTTTGATTGATCGCTTTTAAACAAAAAGACTGCTGTCGCTTTAAAATCCATTAATGAAAACTATGTTCTGTTCAGACGCCATGTTCATGTAAACAGACACGATACTTGTCACACATTACATTTTTAGGTATCACAAACCTGTATTATGATCCTGAATGTGATTGCTAAACGTGAGTCTGTAATTAAGTAACCATCTTATCTTCAACACAAAACGTGTGAAAAAACATCTTACCTCCAACTTTGTACACTTTCGAAATACTGTTTTGGTTTTTGTTGTTTGTAATAAACTTACTCAAATAACAAAATAAGTGTGCATCTTGTTTAGGTTTTTTTGTGCTGCAACTGGACCATTATATTGATAGCTTCAGTTTCTAACATTGCTGTATTGCAAAATACGTCCACATGAGGTTTCATTTGAAATGTGTGGGGTCTATTGAACATTCTCCCGGCTTTCTTCACAGTCAAATGAATTTGAAAGCTGCAAATCAGCTCAAAGCACACTATTCACATGCAAATGTTGAATGTGGACAAAAGCCAACATTACTTGACACGGTAGACTTATGTGGGCTTTACTTCAGCGTTGTCTCGTTTAAGTCGATGTGCAGGATATATACAGTAAGGAATTTTACAATAACCGTGTTATGAAGATCTGGCTCCACCCAGTCGTTCATTAAATTGCGAGGTTCTCTTCGCAACAAGTGCAACACATTTTTTCTTCCATGGTTCAAGTAGCCTTGGTGCTGTTCTAATTGACAAAGGAAAGGTTCCATGACACTGTCAAGATCCAGAATATTCCAAGTTAGATGAATGTCGGACGTAACCGAGATAGGTAGGCTACTACAATTATTTTCCCTGTGATAACGCAACGAACGCATAGGTACTGTCAAGTTTTCAGATGAGCAGATGGCCCAGCGGTCCTCTCCAATCGTGCCAATTGCGCTACTAGTGTTTGGAATAGTTGCAATTCTGTTACTCGTTATAACCACGGAAGACATTGAGGAAACCCCTTATTTCATGGTAAGTTTCTGGAGACTGTGTGTTACGGTTATTTTTGGTCTATATGCGTTGGCTACATGTCAGCATTAAATGCATGTAAAGTTCATGTAACGTAAGTCGCAGTCCTAGGCCTATAAGCTTTGCTGAGGGCATTGCCAACTGCGCGCACGCTAATGCTGTAACTTCAAAGTTCACTATAGACTAAGAAAAGTTTTAGCTCACCGGATCAATTCCCACCAAAAATGAAGACACACTACGTGCACTTGCAGACTATTTACACAGGACAGGCGTACAGTATAACCGTATTTTCATATAACCTATACGTTAAATTAGAGAGGAAACATAATTTCTGATGTCACAATTGTGACAACTGTTGATGTTTGTGCGTGCATATACTGTATATTGCATTATATGATATATTACAGTAGCCTACATAGTGCAAGAGGCCTACGTACGATCTTGAAGCTTGATACGGTAGCTTTACGTTTTATAGAAAACTATAAAATGAGGCATATTGGCCAAATGGTCTTTCACAATCAGATGTATTAGTTTACTGTATAATTTCTAATGTGCTCTGTTTGCTTGTTGTTGGCCCGTTCCCTTGTGTTAAATATGATTCATAAAGATGGAATCCTTCAAATCACCTCCACACAAATGTTTTCATGTATCAACATAGATCTTTTATTTACAGCATGTATTATTTACAACATGTATTGATTTGCAGCCCTTAGAGGGCCAAAATATAAACACTGGCTTTAAAGTCAAGTCTGCGCTATTGTCACTGGCAATAGATTTTTCACAACTAGGCACCCAATCAGCTTCAACTCATAATTGTTATCAACCCATATATAGTCTATATGCTGTCTTCGTGTGCGGGCCTCTGCTACTCATACTCAGCTGCTGTCTGTCTCATCATTAACATGAATGTAGCCATGGTTATGTTGTATGTCACCGTGGGCCACATGCTTGCGTTGCTACGTCACAGCCAGGTCACAGGTATAGTAATTATGCTGCGTTCGAGCATACACCTCGGAACTCAGAAGCATTGTAATGGGGCCGGTAGTGTGTTTTTTTTAGTGTGTATTGTTTTTTTAGCGCTTGTGGAATGCGTGTTGGCTTGTTGAACACGAAAACACGAAAACACGTTGATGTGAAGTATCTAAATGCACTGCTCGTACTTAAACGATCATACATGCTGCTGGACTGGAACTATCTTATTGGAAACGTGCCATAAACAAGGTCTACAGGCTAACTCTTCTAGCCGGGCACCCTCAGCAGCTTTTCAGTTTGAGTTGGAAACTATAGTTGCTATAACGAATGCGTACATATATATAATCCTTACCTGTCAATCTATCTCACTCAGTATGGGATTGTGCTGGATGCTGGCTCCTCGCACACAGGGTTGTATATCTACAAGTGGCCCGCTAACAAGCAAAACGGGACTGGAGTGGTAACGCAACACGCCGAATGTCACGTTAAAGGTAACTGGGGGGGGGGGGGGGGGTGATGCAGGGCTATGATGCACCTGTGTTTTC
>JAODLL010000004.1:2270634-2280697 GCA_026546735.1 Forbesichthys agassizii | reverse complement strand
CCCTTAATCAGCCCAATTAGGGCCTACCTTGCCAATCAAAACCAACTGGCCTGCCTAACAAGGCAGGGTCGTCACACTGCAAACAAACATCCAGAAGTTGTTGGGCCTGTCAAAATACGTGAATGAAGACTGGCAAGCATTTAGAGACAATAATGAAGCATCGCTCCAGAAAACAAGACAAATTATGATTCAAAACTTAATGGACCAAGTGACAAGTTAATACCAAATATTAGTATGTTAGTCAATGGAGGCTGGCAAGTAAGTGAGTGCGTATATTCCATGTGTAAGGAATCATACAATACTGCTCTAATAACTGACATTGTTGTTAAAGGTGGAGTGAGTCCATATACCCTTTGTCAAATTCAGCTAATATCTCCTCACGGTTTGCTAGCTGTAAGTTATGTGTGCGCAAATGACCAGGTGTTTCAACACAGCCAGCTGGTTCTGTAAGTGATGTGGAAAGTGGTGCAGACCAAACACCACACAACCCTATCCCGGCTTTGAAAAATGCTTGAGCGTATGAGTTCAAATATAAACAATCTCTCTTCAGAATCCCTGACTCCACATTTTAACAACATAAAGTCAAATGTTTCAAGGCGTTCGTGTTACGGTGGCCAGATGGTAGCGCTGTGCAGTAAGTTACATAAACGTCACTCTCTGACACCTCAAGGGCACTCTAGTGACAGATGTTAGAGCCCTTGGGCTTTAGCCTCCCTTGCTAAGGTGTTCGCTCTGTAATCCGTGGGAGTGGGATTTGAGTCCCTGGTGGGACAGACCTCCATCACATTTGGGTAACATGTTAAAACATCAAAATACTCTGTTTACCAGTGTAAATATTTTCATGTAAGTGTCTTATGGGATCATTAAAAAAGTGCTATTAATGCAAATTATTACCCAACACAGCAGAGCAGTAACATATGAGCAGGAATGTTGAGAGCTCCATACATTTACATTCCAACTATATGTCCCATACGGCCCCCTAAAGTCAAGGTCCTTACAAGGTTGTATTAATGAGTCTGTTCTCATCACAGACAATTGCAAAATATGCTTCAAATGCTTAGTGGAATAATATTTATTTTAAATGTATGGCTTCTTAGCAGAGGCACTGCACCCTTAGTGTCCAATGGGAACCACCTGCTCTCAGTGTCTAATTACCTGCCCCTAACAGTGTAGTTTGCACCACAAGGCACTGCCAGATCACTATTGACAACAGAAATGTAGCATGAAGGGGTAAACATGCAGTCAAGCCAATTTGTAATTCATTGTATATCATCTTACTACTACTACTACTACTAATAATAATAATTATTATTATTCTAATAATAATAGCCTAATGAATAATACAAATACATTAATTATAAAAAATACACCTTACCTTCACGGCTTCAGCGTGGGTAACTTTGTCAAACACTTTGTCGTTCACTTTCATGATCTGGTCGCCGATCCTAAGACCCTCCTTCTCAGCCAGGGAGCCCGGCTCCACCAGAGACACGTAGATCCCGACCCCGTGCTCCGAGCCTCCTCGGATACTGAAGCCAAGGCCCACGTTGCTCTTGTGGCGCTTCATGGTGACGTGCCGCAGCTCGCCGGGCGGCTCATGCACGAAGTTACTCCCGAGCAGGGGCACGAGGGGAGCTGTCCCCTCGCTGCCGGTGCTGAAGCTGTCCGGCGAGCCGCGCAAAGCCACTTGGGACTCAGGGGGGTTAGTATTTGGCGACAAATGTCCCGGGGGAGTCGGGCTGGCGCTGGGCATCTCGCCCGGCGGGTCCGAGGTGCCGTTGCTCGCAACTACATCCGATTTGAGGTACAGGCCCTCGGACGTGTACTGGTCGAACAGCAGCTGGTCCGACCGTGGGATCACCAGCCTCAACATTGGCAGAAGTTGCTTTTTGCTCGGAGCGTTGAGGATTACTTTGAGGGTCTGCACTAGGTCGTAGACATTCCGTTTGGAGTGGTAGACGTTCAGACAGTGGATGAACTGCTCCCTCTCGAACTCGTTGAGCAGGAGGTTGAGCGCATTGTGTAGCTTTTTCACGTTGGCGGACAGCGTCCGGGCGCTCGACGCCACAGAGTTCGCCGAGGAGCTAAGCGACATGCGCTCCAGATCCGCGCTGCTCATGCTGGTGACGGGACCAGGACACGGCGCCACACCGGAGCCGTTAGAGAGCAGACATTACCGGTAGGGCTGTATTAGAGACCAGTTTGGCATTGCGTTTCTCGAGAACATTAACTCTGCTAATAGAAAATTGGCTTTGGGCAAGGCTGCAGTTTGCAGGACGAGCCGATGAATGGACAGAAACAATTTAAACAGAAGATTAACCTCTACAAATTAAAGGGAAAACATGCATTATTCAACGCGTGCCATATTTTAATTGCCATCGAGCTCCCCTGCGCGTAACAAATGCAATAACCGTGTGCCCAACCTTAGCATAGCATATAACAACCCCTTAGAAAGATCTCTCGTCTTAGCAAAAAACGTACCGATCCATTGCGTTATTGACCACGTTGTTGTTTTCCGATGCAAAGAGGTCAGGTGTCTGGCGAACCGTTGCGTCTCCGATGTCCACCGTTCCACGTCAGCAAGACTTACAGTGTAATTTCTATCATAGCCTACTAGGCTACAAACTGCCGTAAAGTTATGTTAGAGCGTCTATATGCGACGATTTAGACCGAATTTAGGTGGACTCGGGAAAAGTAGGCTACGGTACTACTTGGGTTTAGTGGCACACTCGCCGTCCGAACTTCATAGAGCAGTTAGTTTTATAGTTGAAAATTACACCCAACTGAACAAAAAAATATCCGTTTTCGTTGAACACGAGACGGGCAAAATCCTTCATCTGGGTGTTTTGACTCTTCTTTGGTCGTTCGGTGCCCTGCTCGCCAGATCCGTCCTCCGGAGCTTTCGGACTGTGTTTGCGTGTGGAGTCCCTATGGTGGAGTCTCTCCAGCACGCCAGTGCTGAACGCCGCTCGTCAGGAAATGACGCAGCTTTGTTCAGCCATTAAGTTGCCTAGTAACGCACAACTTCCACCCCCGTGTCAAGAACACACGCAAATTACTACACGTTATTATAGATAAAATGGTCTTGGACCTAAAGCTTATTACGACATCGAATGTGTCGGCCATTAATGCATTTATGTTGCCTAAGAGTTTACTACGGTAATAATAAACTGACCACAGAAGACAATCCAGAAAGTTCCTTGACAATTGCATTGGTACTGTAGGCTTGTTAGCCGATCACAAGCAACACACGGCAACATTAACTGTCGAGGAAACATTTACAACACGCCACAAAACATTAAACATTACATTTGAAAACGAATATAAACAAACAAGATTAAATTACAAATTATACACGTGAAAAGTGCAAAACAAATTAAGGCTATTAGAGCCTTAAGAGCAATTAGAGAATGCAACACAGCGCCTATTTCTAGTATCTCTTCTATCTGGATTGTTTGCTGATGAGTTCATTTGGATAGCGAATACCGTAATAGAATGGCGAATAATAGATTGAATAATTCGGTAAATTAATTGGCAGCCAGCCATTTATATCCTGTAGGGCAGGTTTATATGCCAGGACACGTAAGTAGGCTACATTATATATTATATATACATTGATTTCTAAATAATATAGCTGCCAGATGTAGGCTACACCATACTATTATTTTGTCAATTTAATCAGTTTTGAACTTGTGACCACTTTTGCATGGCTACTGACCGCCCGGCAGATATCTTGAGCAGCTTGTATGTGACTACTGGTTCCATCTGGTGTTCACTGAGGGTACTACAAGCACCTATAAGACCACACGCAGTTTTAGCCATAGAACTTTAAGCACGTCGGTCGTGCATCAAGAAAATATAAGCTACGCTCTCAAGTATGGGACTGACGAAGGTTTACTTTACAGCTGGCCTAGCCTAGCCTAGCTTCGTGAGACCATCCTGATCTCGCGAGCTTCCAGGGTCAATCATCTTAGCGTCAGATGGCCTGGCCTAGTTTACTATAGCCTATCTGAGCGAGGAAACAGTTTCCATAATAAAGACTAATATATTTTAGTGGACTACACATGCTATGACCTTCATGTGTGGGGTAAATGATTGAGAAATAAACAATTCTAACTAATTTTCTAACAATTCACAGAAGCCATTCTACATTAGCCAAATTGAAGCATTTAGCCTATACCTGCACTGGTGACACAAGGAACAGCTGCTGTGAAATAAATATGGTATTGATCTACAGCCCCTTAAAAAACCCCAGCGGAACTCAATCACTACAGTACATCACAACATCTTGGTGACTGCAGCTATTGAGAAACAAAGCCCTGTGCTCTGAAACAAGTGGGCTGACAAATCGACTCTGTGGCTTTGGAATGGGTTCAGAACTGAGACTCTTGGCATCAGACGCTTAGAGTCTGGCATCTTTGTACTCATCCAGCCGATGGCTGTAAAGTGAAGGTCACAGAGCTGACAGTGTATCGACATTCACCAGTCAGTGGAGTGACATTAGACAGGACCAAAAAAAATAAGTGGAAAAAAGTTTGCGCGCAAACGAGCGAATAAGATTGATGACCATATTTTGTCATCGACAGTAAACAAGTTACAGGGAGAAGCAAAGTAACACCATTATAATGCAGCGTCCTACCTGTACTACCAACAGAGGGGACTTATGCAAGAATAATAATAATAGTGGTGCTAACAAATGGAAAGAGTCTGTGTTTGTGAGAGAGAGAGAGAGAGAGAGAGAGAGAGAGAGAGAGAGATAGGCAATTAACTCGTATCCTCCCCAGCAATTCCCGCAGAGTTAATGACTTTGGCTTGGCTATCATCTTGATTTTCAATTTGGGATACAGAAGGCTGTGGCTCTCAATATATCGGCCCAAGTGCTGTGGTCACGGAGACAGACAGACAGACAGGCAAGGCCTAATTGCTTGCGTTATTGGGGGTGAGGAGATAGTGAGGAGATGATTGCTGAGCAGACACCGGCTGAGGTGAGATTCATCTGAACTGGAACAACGGTCATTGTTAATAAGCACCAAATCTATTTCTCTCTCTCTCTCTCTCTCTCTCTCTCTCTCTCTCTCTCTCATTGCATTATCTGACACACAAAGGAAAAGTAAGACAGGAGTTTTTACAGTTTGAGGAGATCAGCCCAGACAAACCCACCGAACCTCGAGCGCAAAATCCATCTTAAATGCACTAGCCTACTGATACATTTTTGATAAAACTGTTGTGTTCTGTTCACAACTGTATCTACCATTTTCTGTTGTGCACACCATGCTATTTATTTTTCACGGTGTCTTCATATTATTTTACTAGCTATTGTTATTTATGTTATGTCTTTCCTGCTGTCCTTTGTCTTGTCTTTTGGGTGTTTTCATCATGTTTTACTGTCTTTCCTTGTCTCTCCATATTGTATAATTGCTGCCTGTCAGTCATCCCTGTGTCTTCATCTAAGCCTATTTGTTGTCTGTCTGTCTTCCATCACTATTTGTTGTCTGTCCCCCTGTCTTTCCTTGTGTCGCCATCATATTGCAGGCAATATGCTACCTGTCTCATATTTTGCTGTTGTTTCTCTCTCTTTCCTTGTTTCTCCATCATATAATTGTTGTCTGCCTTTCCTGGTCATTCATCTCTCGCTACGGTATCTCCAGCTCTAGCAAGTACTGTATTTATTGCCTCATTAACTGATGCAGCGTTTATTGTAATTATTTAATGGTAAGAAGAACACCTTATAAATGTTCAGGAACACATTTTTTCACTAAAAGATTTAAACAAAACCTTCTTGTGTTTATTTTAAGATGTAAGACATGTTGTTTCGTGTTCTTCCTTACGCACAAATAGGCATGGGCTAAATGTATAGAAATGGAATGTATTGAATATGGAATAAAACTGAACATTTTGGATAAAATGGAGGAATGATCAATGCTCTCCATGGTTCTTTAAAAACAACCGTGATTTTGAAAATATTACTTTAATAAAAAGTAAACGACAGAAATCTTTAAGTATATTTATATATAAAAATACATACTTTTACCGCTAACTGTGTCTCTGTTGCGTGCCGGTACAGAAGTAGACTACATTGAGTTTCTGGCAAGTGGCATCCTCTCTCAAACTCATCCACAGCTACAGATACAATCCTGTGCTATGTTCTTTGTTTATTTCTAAAGAAGTTACAAATGTAACTTTTTCTCTGTTACATGTAATGCTGATGACAAGCTTTATGCTGAGCGATAACGGGCCATTCACAACTTCATATGGCAGCAGGTTTGCCAGATTTTATCGACAGTCTACCGCACAATCACCCGACTGTAAATCAACACTCCCAAGCCAATTTTTTTTACAAATAGCCCAATTTGTCAGGATCTGGCAACAAGGTCTTAGGTGCGTCTTCAGCTGTGTGTGTGGGGGGGATTCAGGGTAGGAGACGGAGTTGTGTGAAGTAGCATTCTTCTTATAATTGCAAGATATGCAATGCCAAGTAGACTTCTGTATAGTCGCACAGATATGCCTTTATCCTAACTACAAAGTACAAAGATATTATTGCAATTGGATCAAAAGGTCCAGGGCTTAAGCCCCCAATTGTCCAGGCCTAACGGCGTGCATGGGCAGCAGTGTATGTTTGTAACTAGTGCTGATGTTAGAAATGGCACAAGATTTCTCAACGTGGATGAGAGAGACAAATGTTACAAATGTAGTCACACGTATAGTAAACAGCTCTTCTTGTGATCATTTGCAAGAGCTATTTGTGCTTTGGTTAATAGGCTTAACTCCATATGGCTTTACTGCAACAGCTTAACATTAATCAGTTTGATCAAATTTAATGTCCTCTGAATAGATGTGTGGTACAACCACAACATTGTTGTTGCAATATATTTATTTTCATTTTTTTAAAGGTTTAATTTAGTGCAGGCTTATTATTTTTGGAACATCGTACCCAGGGATGCTGGTTGTGCAGTTCACATATATCAAACAATGCAACAGTTATATTAGCAACATATATCATTTTAAGAAAATTACACTTAAAAGCAATTGTAAGATAATACACTTTTTGTAAGCTGATACAATTAATAATATACTTGTAAGCGAATACATTTCTTTGTCAAATTCACCAAATATCTCCTCGTGGTCCATCTTACTGTTCTCTGTGTGAGCTGAACAAATAATCTTTGTAAACACAAAGTGCCACACACAACATTATCCTAGTCTTCACAATGCAGTTTCAATGTTGTAGGGTGTAGTTTTGGAGGGAGTATCCAATGGCATTGAACGGAGAGATGTTTTTGTTTTGATCAAGTTCAAATATTAACAAGCATTCTCAAGAATTACTCACTATATTAAATACAGAATGAACACAAGCCAATGGTCACATGCTCTGAATTGTACTGTTTAAAAACAGACACATTGATTATTTTATCTGAAAAACAAGGAACAATCTGCGGCACTAATGGTTCAAGGAATTACATTGTTGCCATGATCAACGGTCAATAATTACTTAGAGAGTTATATATATTTTTTGCAATTCAGTCATTCCTACATACAGGTATATGCTATATCTATATTACACAGTATTATACTGTATGCATCTATACTATTATATACATGTGTTCATCTTATATTCAAAATCATGCACATACAGAACACACAGTACTGTATCGTCACGCTTGTTAAAGGACTACATTCTGATAGACTGGACATCAGTCACCGCTCAGTATCATCTGGTCCCCCCAAACACCACACCCTGCAATCTATATAATAATATCTTGTCATCCAGTCTCTGCAGCTGAAAAGCGGCTTGCAGTAGACTCCAACCAGCCGGCGCATATGAACGACGGACATGAATGTAAACAGGGCTTTGCTTAGAAAAGACTCCTATACACACCAGCACCGCACCAGGCCATTGCATTTCTCATCTGAGAGACCACAGGGTCGCGGCTGACATTCTCCTGATAGATAACCACTTGTGAGCTCACGTCGCCGGCCAGGCGCCAAGGTCTCCCTGGCTGCTGAAATGAATTGAACTCTAGCTGATGAGGAAAGCCAATGTTCTACTGTACAGCACGCACACCCATGGATCACCTGACTTTGACATGGAAGGGAAGCAAGCACCAATAAACATTTACCTGTCCGGAAAAAGTATAGGAAGTGTATTTTATGAGATAGTTAGTTGGGGCGTCACACTTAGCTCATGAGATGAGAAGATACACGATATTGGGTTCACGTCAATGAGGCAAGGCAATATTTTAATACGAAATATAGTTCAGTCAGGACCACTATAGTCAAAATAAGTATTCTATTTGCATCAAGTTATTTATATTGAGAGGTATGGCTCTGTTCTGGGAGCTCCCTGCCCTGCCATGAGCATACACGGAAAGCCCTTTCCATGCGCGTACATGGAAAGCCCAAGGCAGGGAGAGCAGCTAAAAGACCCCCATAGGGTACAGAACAGAGCAAGCCTCAATGACCACGCCGTGACATTAAGTAATCAAACACAGCATTAAAGGAGGGGGGGGATTAAAGACGCTTAAATAAGCGCCCTGACTAGATTGGCCAATCCTATGCTTTGCCGTGATCAGATGAGCAGTCTGGTCACTGAGATCAAATGGGCAGTGAGCTGATTGTGATCATCTGACAATTGAGATTAGCATCGCGTGACTTCGCCTGAACTATCGCTGCTAGATTTTGTTTTGTTTGTTTCGACTGAAAGTCACAAAATGCTAAATGGCGTACGGCAATATATATATATGCTTTACCGCGGCTTACTAATTGTTGGTGTATGTCTGTCCTGCCACTCTTGTCTGTTTCCAAAATGCTGCAATACAGACAGTTTCAAAGTCGCAGCGGAATCTCACATGCTAATTTCACAGTGTGTCATGCTGAGACAGAATAATGGAAGCTCACAATGAAAAGCTCCTAATGAAAGCTATCGTGACAAATATTGTCACATTTAAATGTCAGTATACTCCTTGATTGTGTTATAGCCCCCCATAAACCCCATGCAGTTCACGGTTTACTGTATATTCTTATTAAACACAACTGTTTAAGTATGGCAGCTGTACGTAGAGGGGTAGATAATTATTTGAACCTAGGTGTCAGGCTCTCGGCGGGGTGGACCCAAATGCACGACACGCGGGTTCTCCAAACACAGGGGGTTCATTCAAGACTTAACGGCAACACAGTAGGCAGACATTAAACAAAGCTCAGACAAAGACAATATGACACACTAGGGCTTAAATACAGTAAAACAAGACAAACCATTCGAAACAGACAACAAGCCGCAGGTGAAATCAATAACACACAACTTAGGTAAGGGCAGAAACACGTTGAAAACACAGACCGGAGCACGGGAAAGACGGACTGGAACACAGGGAAGGGAACACACGGGAGGGAATGCAGTGGAGACGGACCGCAGGATGTGACACTAGGTGTATGGGGAGGAGTAGAGAGAAAGATATGTGATGTCTGAGTTTCAAAACAAATTCTCTGAATGCTAATTACAGATGGAAATAGTTTTGTGAAATAACAACATGTTGTGAAATCTGCAATGTATCTTGTGACACCGCGATATTTATCTTACCTCTATAAAATCCATTTTAATTGCAATACAAATCAAAGCTCTTGTCATGTGTGTCAATGTAGCCTACACTATAATGCACAATAATTGATCTCAGTGAGCAATAATAGTATTTTATCATGTTTGTAATTGTTTTGGTACCTCATATTTGTATAGGTCTATTAAAATCTGCAAGGAATATTTGTATTGCATAAAATGTGAGTTCTCTGTGAGAATAATCACGTGTTTCACGTTAGTAGTTGTTGAATGCCAGTTAAAGCAATTAAGGAAATCTGCCTCCAGGAATAACTATACAGTATTTATTGTACTATATCATCTGAAATATCCCGTCAGTTAATCCTTTTTTGTATTATTGTTGATTTATTTTCATTTGACCATTTCTTGAATAAAAATACATTTGTAAATAATACATGTAATGCTGTGATTAAAAAGCATGACAACTATCTATAAATACACACCGTATATATCTATAAATACACACCGTATATATATATA
>JAODLL010000004.1:2255191-2270534 GCA_026546735.1 Forbesichthys agassizii | reverse complement strand
CAACCAGCGATAGATAGGCTTTAGTTGATTGCAGACATGGTGTGGTTGATAACATCCACTGTCTGTCTAGAAAAATAGGAATACTTTTAGTAGTGTTATCATAGTTAATCCTACAATACATAAGTATAAGTATAGTAACTTTTATTTTAGATTTTTTTTATTTTCAGTTAAAGAAAAATATACATTAGCTACAATAACCTATCTCGGCTAGTGTGAAGAATGGCTTATATGGCACATAAGACATTCTTGTATCGACAACTATCCTAAAATAAATCAACATTCTAATTAATAATTTCTAATCTGATACTGAACTATACATGTAATATCGTTCTGTGTTATCATGTTATACGTCTGTCACGCCATATGGTGATATGCTGATGTGTCGTAGACAACCCAATTCTAGTGCTGCTGGTGATCAAGTTAAGATATGTTAAGCTACGGTAAGATATGTTAAGATACATAGGCCTAGGTTTCTGATAACCAGTATTATCAATGTCATTAAGGTATTTTTTTAAGGTCTTATGAGGCTGGGGTTTAATGTAACGATGCATGCTGCTGTGCAGCTTGCAAAAGAGCAGTTTATGAGAGTAACTCATAATACGTAGGCTATTACAATGCTAATGAAATTCTTGCAAGATAAACAATGGTGCATGCGGTTGCCTAGAACCAAAGCCCTTTTTGCACATAAGCTTTAAGGCTTCATTCCGACTTGCAGTTCTGTGGAAAAGGTACGGTAGGCGGAATGGGGCTGGAGTTATTTGGGCTGTCGCTTTGTAGCTGGCCAGCTGTGTGAATGTGCAGATATTTCGCCTGTCGACGCTATAAATCACTTCAAAGGGAAAATCAATTGAATTGACTTTCCACGGTCTCTCAATTTGATGCTACATCGCTGCTAGTCTCTCCAATGTGTCTGGGGCTTCATGCTAGTGAATCCAATGCTAGCAAGAAAAACAATGGCGACATCGCAGATAGTAGTTCTTAAGCTGTGGGTGGAGATAGTCAGACGGTGGGGCAGGGAGGGGGAGGAGTGCTGAAAGGCCTATATAGGCTACAACATTTTCTTATTGTTTGATTCAATCTTTTGTGGGTTGGTAGACTAGCCTTGTGAGATCAGGATGGTATCGCCAGGCTAGTCTACCAACCCACAAAAGACGAAAGCTTCAGTTTGACTTCGCCGCGATAATCAGTCTGGAGAGCTTGGAAAACAATGTGATTCAGGCTGGTAAACCTAGTGTGTTTCCAATCAGCGTCGTAGTTTAGCTACGGGCGTGGTTTAGGTGTGACGTAGGCGAATTGAAAACAACTCAAGTCAAAAACGCATAGAAATTATACAATATATTATTGGTTTATTAGGATGTATTAGAAGAGCAAAGGCTTTTTCTCAATGGAAAATATTTTCACTCTTTTCCCGACTTTTCTCTTAAAACCGTTTCAATGGACGGCTCTCCAGATGTATGTATGTCTTAACAGACATATCTGGTGTGTCTGGTTATTGGTAGGTTCTTCATATATCCAAAATTAGCATTCTCTGAAAAAGTGATTTCTTTTTTCATAATTTGTCCCCTTTAACATGCAGTTGCACTTTAATTTTATATGGTTCAAATCCACTTATATTCTCTTCAGTTAAATTTCACAGTGAGAATCAGTCAGGAAAGCCTAGAAATCATTGTGAACGTACCAATCAGCGTCATATTGATAGCTATACAGGCGTTGTTTAGGTTTACCGACAGTGAAATGACCAAATATGTTTTCAATACATGTGCCTCATTGATACTTTGTTGAGCTAAAGAATAAAATTAGCATTCATAGTAATAAAAAAAAAGCACGCAAATCAAGTGTCAGGTATTTTTTTGAGAGCTTCCCAGATGGAGTTGTGACAACAATTCATCTGGCATGTCAGGTTCCTTATATTCTCTTCTATTCAATACATTTTCCTGTATTCTATTTATATATGGTATTGCCTGCAGGACTCTGACCTGATGCCAGCTTGATCTCTAGGGCGGTGCGGATCAGTGCCATCAGTGTAGAGGTGAAGTGGACTGTGTTGTCATCGGCGATGGGCATGTTCATCTTAACGAGCCGCTGATGAAAGAAGTGTCGGGGTCAGACCACTCATTTACAATAGAGCGCCACATCCAGACATCACAAATCAACCCCTGAGAAATCAATCTGCATGCTGCTAGAAGCGACTTGACACTCCAGTTGTTCAGTAGGTTTCTTCACCTTTGTTGCCCTGGCAGCATAAATGACTTATTGCTGCTTAGCAATGTATTAGCTTGGTTTACTTATTGATTCTGGAGAATAAGCGTACATGAGTTTGAAATCAGGGTTGCTCACTTCAGCATACAAAAAGCTTTCTCGAGGAGCACACGGAGAGACAAAGTGGACGTTCACATTCACCGCTACTGGCTACGAATCGCACTGTGCTGCAAGTCAAAGTGCGTCGGTGCAAGACTGACAGTGGCTGAAAGGAAAGGCGAGAGAAGGCATGTCCGCATAACCATGGAGGTGCGTCAGCGGTCTCAGGAGCTCGACTCTGTGGCTGCCACCATAGCAATCCTAAACCTGGGGTTGAGGCAGGTAGCGGTGGACTTGGTCTGCAGGGAGCTATACGGCTAAGGGGAGAGCAGCATATGCAGCCGCGTGGGGCTAGAATGGAACCGGGCCATGCAAACATTAAGCTGTGGTTGTCGCTGTAGAGTTGAGCTCCCCTGAACACAAAAAGCTTTCACCTACTGTGCATATCCTAGAAGTGGCAGTGCAAAAATAACACCAGAGTCGCAGTGAGGCTGGGAGGGGGAGGAGCTGACACATAGACACACACGCAAACACACACACAGTGTACACACACACACGCTGTAGAGATAGAGAAATAGGAGGGCTGCACAATTGGTTAAAAGCACAAAATGTACTTAAGTAAATAAGCTTTTTAAAATCATTTTATTTAAAAAAGTTTTTTTTTCTTTTTCTTGAATCAACTTTCAATATTGTGTACCCCTCACAACCACACACACACAAATAGAAACAGACATACTGTAGACGTATTCACCACATGGAAGGACAGAGGAGATGAAAGACGAGAGGATGGACAGCGGACACAGAAAAGCGTACACGTAGGTCTCCTACAGAAAAGCAGTAAGTAGCTTCAAACACACACACTGATCCACCAAATAAAAGCCCATCTACAGCGCACCTTTCAACTGCCATAATGACATGGTGTATTTTCCCCATAAACCTGCTACTCCATTTAACATACTGGAATTAATCTGTCAAATATGTACACATCACTTCGATATCGATATTCTTTAAATCCCCCCTGAACAAGTGTATTAATATTTCATATGTAAAGTGAGTCTCAAGCTTAATATAACAAGCATACACTTAATGCAAACATATACAATAATGTGATGCCTATAAAGGCTTCATTTAGCATCTAAGGAATAATGTAAAGTAAAGTACGTGTCAGGTCTAGGTCTAATAGAGGATTCATGAATGTCACTGTCACAAAGGTAGTACATTTGTGACTCCTCTACTAGATATGAAATAAGCATTTATTGTGGGACCCGAGATGATAATTAAATAGTTTGGTGAATTTCGTCTTTCTTTAACTTCCATTGAATTCCATTGTTTATAAAACAACAAATTGCTATGCAAATAAAATTGCTAGTCTTCAGCGATTCGACTATTGTCGCGAATATCAGATACAATGGAAATAATAGATTCAGATCAACCGAACAACGTCAGTGCGTTATAAGTTAAAAGGCCAGGTTTACTGAGTGCACTCAGTTGAACTGTTACATTTTAAGTAGCATTACGTTTAAAATCAGTTTAAAAACGAACCTCTCACTGTTAGAGGTAGAAAGGCCTGCAAGGCCCAAGCAGAACAGGGTATAGGGATCAACAGCTACGTGAGTTCGGGGAAAGGCCGTACAGCCATAAATAGCGCTGGCAAAAACATACGGAGGAAAATACAAGGGAACACTGAAGAGGTAGGCCAAGAGGGAGACGGGGTGTCGAGCACAGGTGGGAGGGCGGGGGAAAGGGGTTTGTCAGGGCGGTGGGGGGGTCTACCTTGTAGGCGATTCTTGGCGGGCATTTCTTTCCCAAACCTAAGGGTGGGGACATGTGGAGCAGCATCTGATACATATCGAGGTACTTGATACGGCCACTTCGGGTCAAAACAACAAAGTCCACCAGCGAAAAGCAAAAAGAGAAGGATGGGGGAGTTAGAGAGGGAGAACAAAGGGGAACAAACCAAGAAGAAAAGGAACAATGAAAGGGAAAAAACAAACAAACAGACAAACACACACACACACACACAAGGACAGAAATCTGTTGTTATTTAGATTTCCCAGTGAGATGAAGATGGATGCAGTCCTCCCTCGGCCGCCCGGCCCCGCGGGAGGGGGGTGTGGGGGGAGGGCAGAGGATGCATCGCTAGTGGAGCTCAGGATCCCTGAGAGGAAAACATACAGAATGAGTGGATGGTTGACGTTTGTTCCAGGGAAGTAAGGATGGGAAAAGTAGGTGCCTCAACGCACTCGATGCTGATGGACAGAGAGAGAGAGGGGGAGAGAGAGAGAGAGAGAGAGTGAGAGAGAGATAGGGAGAGACAGAAAGATAGGGAGAGAGAGAGAGAGAGAGAGAGAGAGAGAGAGAGAGAGAGAGAGAGAGAGCGTGGCAGCATCGTAACGTATGGAGGTGGGGAGGATGTCTGCCATAGCATGCTAGCAGACATCTTGACGGTGGGCTCTACCAGGTTTCAAGGAAACAAAGGTTTCAACACCAGCCAGGCCCTCCAGTAGCGCCCCTTAAGCTTTCCTGTGCTCCCTACAATGCCAGGATCTGAGACGGGCATTCCCTGACTCATAGGTGGAACTCCAGAACAATCCCCTTCCCGCGCTACATTCTGAGTGGGCTTCAACGTGAAGCGTTATGGTTCTACGGTTGAACGGGACAGAATCAAACAGAACCGCTTGGTCAGACTAGGACAAGGGCGGCATGCGGTGGCTATGAAAGCTTTGTTTCCATTAACCAAAGCCAGTCAGTCAATCTGGAAGGGCGAGAACTAGTGTGTAGGCGAGTTCATTGGTGCACAGCCATTCAGCTACAATTCTCTTGGCATAGAAGGACATGAAGCACCCTAGTAACATAAATGTCTGGTGGTTGCAAACCTTGTATGCTACCCTATTAGGGCAGTTCTTCCCTAAGCCAAGGGGGGGCGAGATAACACGTAACAAATTGTACATATCCTTATAGGAAATCCGTCCGCTGCAAAAAGAATAAGCAGATACATAATCACGTTCAGCAAGGGCTTCAAATACACAGTTATCATGATGGGCTGGGTGCAGATAACAAGTACAGGAGCCTCTTTGTGAGGACTCATTCAGCTTCTAACAGAGGGGCAGAGGCACACTGTTAACTTGTTAGCTTGTTGCGCTATTGGCTGATAGTGGCTTTGAGGCGCGGCCGGCCAAGAGGGGCACAGAAACATACCATGCGGCCGGGTCGTACTCAGCCCAAACCCGGATGAACTCATCCAGGTGATGAGGCCCAAGGATGGAGGAGTCTCTGGTCAGGTACTCAAAGTTATCCATGATGACAGCCACAAACAGGTTCAACATCTGGAACACGCCAAACAAGCACAGGTGTATTGGTGCTGCACTCACCAAAATGCATCAATCTGTGGCAGCCCCTCTTCGCACTCACCAGAAAGGAGCAGAGGAATATGAAGGAGACAAAGTAGAAGTAGGCAAAATCGCTGCCGCACTCTTTCCCCGGCGTGCCTGACCTGGCGTCGCACGCCCTCTGACTCAAGCAGGACAGCATGATCTCATGCCAGGCCTCGCCTGTAGCGCTCCTGGTTCACATACGCACAGCCATTATACCACACAAGCGCATGCTGGCCACAGCCTAATCAGCACATTCATTCATTTGTTCATTCCCTTGACATCCACTGATGCTAAACAACAACAGACTTCTAATGTGTCTAATAAACCTATCGCTGGCTGCCCTGGAGCTCACATTGGACTCCATTGTTAATATAGGAATGTCACCAACTCCATAACTCCATTTGGGCAGACTATGACCTGATTAGTGGTTTACGGCCTGCACAGACACCCTGTCTGTCTATATGAACATTCATTCACAAGCTGTAAGGCCAGCCGTACCTGAACAGCAGCATGAGCGCCTGCAGAAACGTCTGGAAGTTGTTGTGGTGAGTGATGGCCGTGTTGTCATTCAGCTCGATGTTCCCAAACACCTGTAAGGGAGGAGCATGGCCCGCTGTGCTTTAGCATTGCTCTACACTGCCTGTGTAAGTGCCATGGTATTTACTGTGCCACCCACCTGCATCCCAATAATAGCATAAATGAAGAACAGCATTGCGATGAGCAGGCACACATATGGCAGTGCCTAAACACAGGGAACAAAAGGCCAGTTCATTATACCTCTGGATAAGTGTCTGCTTTATAATGAGTGTGTGGCATCACTTTAGATAAAGGCACAAAATATTAAAATAATAAAGCCCTCCGAATATGGTATTATTAATGCATTCATTATTATATAATTCACTATATCACATCTTGTTAGTATTGGTTAGTTATCAAGTACAGTACATTCTAGAAAGAACTAAAACATATATAAAAACCACATTATAATCAGTATGCGGTAAAAAGTTGTTCTTGGGCTCTTGTGTGTGTGTGTGTCAAGTCAGTTTAATGTATCTAGCCCTTAATTACATTACAGCATCAAAGGGAAACAAATGACACCCCCATAACATGCTCTTCCCGTGTGTGAGTGTGTTTTGTTGTGTCTGTACCTTGAAAGACTGAACAAAGGTCCACAGGAGGATCCTAATGGTGTAGCCTTGTCTCAGTAGTTTAATGAGCCTAGCGGCCCTGAACAGCCTGAGGAAGCTCAAGTTCAAAAACTTGTCCTGTTAGGGACACATTGGACACCCCATGACAAAACAATAAACTCCCCTTTACCACTTATTGACGCACTAACAAACCACTAGGCCAGTGGAAAGTGAACAGTCTCTACTAGAGCGCTAGAGTCAATAAACACTTCAAACACTTTAACAAGCCAAGGCCCAAACTTTGCATTTGCAAGGCATTGTGACAGTTGCGTGAGCAGCATAGAGTGTGGAGTTACTGAAGGAAATTACTTGAAGGTTCCCTGATTATAAGTTAGAAATTGACTAAGGATTCATTTCTAATCAATCGTTGTTTTTTCTAAAACTTTGAATCCTTGAAAAACACTTTTCCAGTAAATAGCCCCCATGCAGGTTATTAGGGCGTAGAGTTCTACAATAGGTAGGTTTCTACAGTAAGTAGGCATGAAAGTTAGTCTTCACAGCAATAAATCACAATGGAAAGTCACTCACCGTAGTCTAGCGATGTTTTTGAAGCAGAAGATGACAACACAGAGACAGAGAGAAGGTGAGAGAGAGAGAGGGAGAGAGAAGAGAGAATGAGAGAGACAGAGCAAAGGGGAGCAGAGGATGGAGAGGTATACAGGAAGACAGAGGCAAGAAAAGAGGAACAGTCATAACGCAGCACATAAACAAACGCACACACATAAATCAGCCAGGTTACTGGACATTACAAAAACAATGACACAAGCCGACTGTACTGGAGAGAGCGGCGTTGCCTGGATACCACTAATGGCAACACACACAACACAATACAGAGAGAGCTGCGTTAGATGTCCATTCTCAGATCCTACATCAGACTGTAGGCAAAGATCAATATTATCGACACATCTTATCCTGCTTGTCTGGCTATCTGGATCTTTGGACAGGTGCCAAGTCCAGCTAATAATAATAGCTAGTTAGCATGTCTCTGAAGTGCCATTCACTGTGCTGTCTCGTTCAGATGGACCCAATGTAGTGTGTGTGTGTGTGCGTGTTCGTGCATGTGTGTGTGTTTGTGTGTGTGTGCGTGTGCAAATGCATGTGTGTGTGCGTGCGTGCGCGTGTGTGTGAATGTGAGCGTGCGCCTGCGTGTGTGTGAGCGTGTGCGTGCGTGTGTGTGTACATGCGCATGCGTGCGCCTGTGTGCGTGTGAATGTGCGTGCGTGTGCGTGTACAGCCGTTACCTTGATCTCCGTGACCAGGATATCAGTGATGCTTCCCAGTACCGTCACGAAGTCAAACACATTCCATGCGTCCTTCAGATAGTTCTGGGGATTCCAATGAGAAAACGCATAAGTCAATGTGATTATTTTATAGCCCACATCTGCATGGTGCATTCCAGCTGCTGTACGTACCAGCGGGCCGAACGCAATGATCTTGAGGATGCACTCCAGAGAGAAAAGGGCCGTGAAGACCATGTTCAGGTTCTTCAGCATGATGTCATAGACTTCAGGTGCTCCGTGGAACTGAAGCGCAGATGGTTTATGTATAATTTGCATCCGAGGATTGTTTTTGCGCATGGATGTGTGTACTAATCAGAATGTTGACCCATTAGAGTGCAGAAGACATCTAAGACAGCTAAACTGCTCAACAAGCAAAATAACATTCCAAACAAATGAATTGTATATAGGCTATTTAGCATTAGAGCAAGCAAAGCAACACCTCTATGGTGCTTGTCAAGAGTGGCCATCTTTGTAGTGATAGTGTGTTAAGGAGCACTGACCTTCATCATGAGCACCACAGTGTTGAGAGCAATCATGATCATAATAGAGTATTCAAAAGGAGCAGAGACCACAAACTTCCACATCCGGTATTGGAAGGACTGGGTGTTCTCTGGCATGTATCGAGTCAGAGGCTTGGCATTGATGGCAAAATCAATACAGGCCCTCTGCAAAGATAAACCAAAGATAAAGCCATTTGGAATACATTAATATTTATATGGTTCATGCCGTCCTGCCATGCAGGTGTGACTCCCTGTCAACATCAACACAAGGCACCCACAAAAAAAACACACTGACACTCAAGGACATCTTTACATTACAAATACAAAGACACATCATATAGCACATTTGACTAACACAGGAGCATACATAGAAATATAAGATACAATTAAAAAGTGTGGAAAGAAATGTAAAGAGTGAGCAGAGATTTAATATAAAAAAGGGATTGTTGTGCATGGTCAGATATGTAGAGGCCAGTAATATTAGCAGGGGGATATAGTTACAGTATCAGGTGTTGGGCGCCAGTGAGTTCAAAAGCAAGGCATTCAAAGTTGGAACCCAGTATAAGGGGGCAGGTAGGTACTTTAACAGATCTGGCCAACCAAACCCCGCCCCCTCGTCCAGTGGCGTGCAACTGAGAGTGGAAATATGTAAACAAGTTAACGAGTCAACGAGTCTCATTGTTGGCGAGGGAGCGGACATCAAATGGATCTGCAAACACCACAAGAACGCGGCAGAGCAGCCGATGCCCGTGGACCACCGAGTGCGACGCACCAAGGAGGGTTGGCACCACGCGACATCTCGCCGAGACCCACGGTGAACACACTCCAGCTGACCAAAAACCCATGGGTGGGAAAACATATGGTATCTCAACCCATCACAAGACTGTACTTGTATGTGTACCGCATAAGTATTGCTCATTCTTACACTCTTCTCCAAAGATATCTAGTAGGGATGTACAGAGAGACAGCTATTAAAGTAGAAATTAGCAATACGGGGAAAGGGCTTGAGGGGTGAGGGGTGTCATGCCAAATGTGTCCCCACCCTCTGAAACTGAACCATCTGTGTAAGCGCGTGCAGCCACAGTACACTGTACAGTATGGCACCAGATATCCTGTCCCTAGGGCACATTTAAACTAAGCCATACCTCGTTCTTCTCCAGGCTGCATTCTGACATGGCCTTGTCTCCTTGCTCCTGGAAGGTGATGATGATCAGAGCCACGAAGATGTTGACGAAGAAGAAGGGGAAGACCACAAAGTAGACCACGTAGAAGATGGAGATCTCTATCCGGTAGCCTGGGCTGGGACCCTGGTCTTCAAATGTGGCATCCACAGAATGCTTCAGCACTCTGGGAAGGGAGAAGGCATACACCGTATCACTTGTAGTATGAGTGGAATAGGTTGTACAATAGTAGGGGGTGTTGTTCATGGTTGTTTATACATTTTGAAATAGTTATACAATAAAGTCTCTTGATGTGTTCATACCATACATTGTTTTACCAGGATGAGAAGCTATAAAACCGTTTAGCTCTTTGTGTAAAAGCTCACCGCCATCTTCTGCCATCACATAAAAACAGTGAGACAAATGTTCAGTGCTTGAGGGCCTATAGTAATTGAATATACTCCTTTGGGAAATTAATTGAATTGCATTCCTTTAATTCCTTTAGGCCTTCGGTTATAAGGAGTAAATTGCAATAAATGACTTTCATCTTTCATTTGAAGAATGCTTCGAATATAATTTTTACACATAATCTCTATGTACTGCAGATGCAGACATTTTTAGAAATTATGTTATTTAGGCAGTGCTTTAAAGACATTGATACGCAGTGGATAGTTAATATGACTGATCTGTTACAGAATAACACTGCCGCTACATTTTGGAATTATTTTTCAATGCTATTCAACTGTATAACATCTAGTTTAATTAGCCAGTTTCTTCAACATTCCATTGGTTGCTCAAGGAGGAGGGGTAGAGGAGAGTGCAGGGGCTGTTGATCCCAAAACCTGATGATGTGTGATAGGCTGAGGCCCCCAGCGGTCCTTACGTTGGCCAGCCCTCCCCGGTAGACACGGTGAAGAGAGTGAGGAAGGCCCACAGCACGTTGTCATAGTGAAAATCGTATTTCCTCCATTCCCTGGGCATGGCCTCCACATCGTCTTTGTCATAGTCCAGGAACTGCCCCCTGGAGACCAACAGACCAGTGTCAGGTCATGCTCATTCGTAACGGCGTTCGCACTATAGATGGACATACCAACACCGTAAACTCCACAGCAGCTGTGTGACGAGCACAGCCAGGGTGTAATGAGGCACTGAGTGGACAACAGCATTGATTGTATAGAGAGCATTAAGGCTATTTGACATGACTTGCGTACTTGCGAATACGCACATATGCGCTCCCGGTAAAATGCATTAATTAATTAATGGGAGTGTTCAGACAAGCAGCGGGCGTCAACACGTCAACGGCGTCTTAGTGTGTATAATTAGCAACCGCGTCTATTTTGCATGCGTATACGCTCGCATCCCTGGGAGCCCACATGGGGTATTTGTCTCTGATGGGTTTAGAACACGCAGTAGATTCAGGGACACTCTGGTCCCCACATGGGGTTCTTTACAGCTCTAATGAATCACCCACCTGACCAGCAGTCAGCAGTCATGGACGATGAGTGACTTGTTACTAAAAATATAGGCTACAGAGCTTTATTATGTCAAAGGCAAATATTACAAAATGTACCAAGGAAGGAAGGTGCTTAGTGAGCAGTTTTGTTACATTACGGTCATGTCGTAAGTCATTTTAATTGCACATCGTACGAGTTAGCAGCCTACATTTGAGCTACAAGATTACACGCTAACTTGTTAAGTATAACAGCCATTTTGAGTAGAAAACATAGATTGTGTGTGGATCACAACAGGCTGCAATAAGTAGGTTGTGCGCCTGATGTGAAGTGACATTCCACAAGTATGCGCACAATAATGACGCCGTTGACATTCCGCCTGTCTCTTGCCTTTACAGTATAACAAACAGTGTGAAATAGGGGAGGTGTGCTTCAGGGTGCTGAGCGAGAAGCTTTGTGGCTCAACCTGCAGTCTTTCTCCAGACCCTTGGACTCATCTGTGCAGTAGAAGAACTTTCCCTTGAAGAGCTGCACAGCGATGACGGCGAAGATGAACATGAAGAGAATGTAGACTATGAGAATGTTCAAGACATTCTTCAGTGAGTTGACCACGCAGTCAAACACCGCCTGAGGATGTAAACAAGCATGAACGCACGCACACACGCACAGAGTTGTCGCCTGTTGCCCTGAGCAGAGCTAGTGATTGCTGTGTGTGTCAGACAGAACCTTGAGCTTTGGCAGTCTCTTGATAGTTTTGAGGGGCCGTAAGACACGTAGGACCCTCAGGGACTTGATGGTGCTGATGTCTTTGACTTTGGTCCCTCTGTGACAAGTACACACAGGCAGACAGTTACTATCACAACTAAGCATTTCAATGTGTCAGAAAACACACCTGTCAGTATTGGCAATACCACCAACCTAAGTGTACTAAACAAGAATTACTCAACAACATACCAATTATTACAATAACAGTACACTTTTTGTCAGAATAAAACAAAATTAATACTAGATAAAGCAAATTACAGCAATAATAAATACAATTGATTTAAATGGTATTGTCTGTCAAATATAAATATTCCTTGTTACTATTATGTATATATGATATGAATATATGATATTGCAGACGTGTTAATCTGAAGCAATGCATACTGTCTTCCACGCTAACTAGCCATTCATACATTGTACAGTATACATTTCATGTAATCCAGGATTGCATGAACCAGTTGGTTAGACATTTGTATTTTAATGCATGCAAGTTAGGTGGTTACTGTATTTCATAGAAAGATGTTTGTTCAATGGGGACTCCATTTCAACACATCATTTCTCTCCATGCATCTATGGTTATACCAAACACTGCGCGTGCATCAGGTTAACCCTTAAAGGCAAAGTGTGGGAAACAGTTGAATACACCACAGAATATCCTTCTGAACAAGGGGCATGTCACATGAGAAAAATAACTAGAAGAAAACATTATTAGACCATAGAGTAAACTATATTTTTAATTCAGTGTAAAGCAAACAATTAAAAAAGATGCATTTCGGGCAAACTGTATGGATAGCCCTAAAGGATAAACACACAAACGTGTGCCTAAAATCCCCAATGCAGAAAACAGAACAGTCAACGGTTCTTATTTAAATGTGTTGGTGACGGTGCTGTATCAGTACATCAGAGGGCAGAACAATATCAAAAAACGTCAAAATAAAATCACAGGCTGTGCCCAAATGTGCGCTATTCTTAGAAAATATAATCTGTTCTTGTGGTTAATTGCCAATCTTTTACCTTTGTAAATTAATGAACGCCTGCTTAGTAAGGCAAGGAACCTTATACATTAAGCACATTTCAGGCAGACTCATCTTACACAAAAAAAGGATTTTTAAATAATTATCTAGCGCCAGTGACTGATAATGATTACTGTGATGTACGGTAGGGCATCTACAATTGACATAAGTACTTGTAAGTTGCTTTGGGAAACATGTCTACATGTACTGTAGGCTAAATGAACATCCTATATCTCTCCCATTTAAATTCCGATAGTTACAATCAACACCATCTGGTTTTAGTGGAGCTTTTATAGAAATGAAAAGCCCTCTTTTGTTTGTATGAGCCCTGCCTGAGCACTACTTCACATAAACAGTTTGATGAACAATCTTAAAAGCAGATCAATCATGTTCATAAAATTACAGAAATGTGACTCTGACAAATCAAATTCACATCAGCAGTAAAAACTCCGTAGGACTTTTACCGCTGCATATCCTAACATCATAAACTGCAGCCAAACAGGGAGAGGCTTCATTTTCTGAGATGACCTACATCTTCAAAGTCTTATACGCTAACAAAACCCACATGCAAAATGTCATGCTGTGATGCACATTACTGTATTCTAGCATGCGTTCACAGAAAAATAGTCAGTTTATAGATCATACACTAAACCAGTTATCAGGAATAGGGAAATAACCTACAGTACATTCTGCGAGCTTTCAAAGAACCCCCAGCAACTCCAAAAAGAAGAAAACAAAGGGACATTTCCCTCTGATGTTTTGTGGTAGGCTAGTTGAATCTGATAATGAGGACAATAATAGCATTTGATTCCAATATGCTACACAAACAATATTTAAATGACAATTGAGACTGGCATAATACGTAAACCAAATGATTACACTTATTTGGAGTCCAAAGAGGCCAAACAATGGAATCAATTTAAACATCTGGAGATATTGACATTATTCCCACAAACTGGGCTCAGTTAAGTATCAGTTGAAAGCTGTCAGACATTCCAGATGTTCTTTTAGCATTCATTTCACATGGTCCTGGTATAAGCAGACGGATACGAAGAACATGGTTTGAGGTGGGGTAAGACGGTAAGGGTTGGTGGGCGGTTATTGAAGAATGGAGGGACATATGGGGTTCCCCACCTTGTCACACCTTGTTGCCATCTAATTGAGGGAAAACAACAATAAAACACAAGGCACAGCACAATTATAGATGGTTCCCAAACAAACACACCCAAATATGCAAGCGCGCACACACACACACAAAAATAAAATAACAACTTTTCATCAAATAAAAGAGTAACTCAATCATTTTTGTTTATGCGTAATTAAAATGTGCAGCGAAGGATTACTTAAACAAACTACCGCTTGCTCAAGTTATCAAGTACGCCACGAACAAACAACTAAATAACAAGAGTGGGGATGGCAAGTGTTTTGAGACATTTCTGGAACAACCTCAATTTCACGGCAACTCCAAAACACCTGGCTGTTGCCTAGCTTCGGTGGTTGGCTTTGAAGAGGCAGCTCTGTTGTTTGCACTGTATACATGGCAAAACACATCAGACACTGCAGGCGAAGCCTTGGCCTCCAGTGGTTCCAGGATGGAACACACATTGTTTTTCCCCCACGCTTTGAAAACAGCACTGGGGTCCATTCTCCACATTGCAGGCAATGACACTTATATATAGCAGGCAGAATGGGCTCTTGACACATGCAAGAACAATGAAAATGGCTGTTCATCAATGCTGGTTGGTACTGTAGGGCTGAAAATGGGGGGCATGGTGGCTGAAAATGGGTATGCTTTCTGTACTTGGTCCAAGGTTTGAAGGCTTATGTTCAAGACACATTTGAACAGAATAGCAGAAATGTATAGCGATGAGAAACCATGGAATGTCAATACAATTCTACAGCTTGTAGCAACTTGAGGCTACTACCAATAGAGCTAAGGATACTGTTGGCTGACAGTTGGCACCAACACTTTCCGGTGGGACATACTGTTTACAAGAGGCAAACCAAGAAGGACATCACAACCAGAGCCTGGAATGTCCACTACTAACCAACTCATCTACAAGGAGATTGGCGACGAGTGATTGGTGATGTGCGAGTGCAAACACATAACGTGATTTGCTCATTGCCAAATGGAATTGGGAATTTGAAAACGTTATAGCAAGGGGTCCCAAACCTGATTTCCCTTGACTTACAGTGGGCCACTTGATGAATTGATAATTTATATATTATGTAGTGGCTTTTTCCCACTTCCTTATGCTCGTTGACTGGGGGATTTGTGACTCATGTTTAAAAGTATTCAATGTCCAGGTTTGTTT
>JAODLL010000004.1:2234843-2245884 GCA_026546735.1 Forbesichthys agassizii | reverse complement strand
ACTTCAGAAACTATGTGCAAGCTCGTTCATTCAATACTCACTGGATTAGTCACGTATCTGAATGTGTTGTTTTTGCAGAAGTGCATGTTGTGTGGTCGCTATTATAATATTATTGGCCTAGTCGATATCACTTTGAAGGTCGTAAGGGTGTGGTGTGGCAAAAGTTTGTTTTACAACTGATATGGATGAAATGACAGGATTCAAGGCTCACGTTGCTTTGTGAACAGTGGAAGCTATGAGACAACTGGCATAGCAAATGCTTACAAATCGTATGCAGTCCCAACTGAAATTTGATTTGGCTGGAAAATAATGTTTGATATATATCATGTGTGATCATAGGGCCAAGCCTTCATGCAATGTTTTGGGAACTTTTTTTTGGGGTCATTGTGGTTTTGAATGTATGACAAAAAGAATATAAATCTCTTTATCAGGCAGACTTTCCATATTTAATTAGCTTGCCAACAGTTGCTTACTACGTTGGGTTTGTGTGTCTTAGAAAAAGTAAAACAGAAATGTAATTACTTTCCAAGTCAAATGTACGGCATTACTTCAAGGTTTTGTGAATCACAAATGATCACATGCAGTTTTTATTCACTGTATTTATTTATAACAAAATGAGACTATAATGACCTTTACCGTCCATCCAAAACATAAGGTTTTATCTGATTGTTTTCTCACAGTGTTTTGTACTGATATACAATATGCATTGGTTAACAGCAAAGTTCCATTGCAATGATTTCTAGAATAGCTTATTTTTTCAGTCTGCTATGGTCATATTATGTACAGAGAATCAATCATATCTTTCAGTTAACCTAAAACCGCAAAACAAGTGTCATATGCATTTTCATCAACTTAGTGTGACTTTGCGGGACCTTTAGTGTGTCTTACGAGTCCATTGAGACAGAAAGTGTTTTCTCCTGTTGTATTTGAACACATGTGGTGCTTTGGGACCAATGAAATATTAAAAAGCTGTTTCCGATCTCACAGTAAAAGCTGAGCAGAAAACCTTAACACGCAACCGAGAGAAATCCAGGTCAGGACCACTATGACTTTTAATATAGGGGTCGGCATTTCGTCACGCTGGATTATTTCTATTCATATATATATATATCCCTTTCATGCACATTCTTTGAGGATGTAAAGCTTTGATTATTGTTACCCAATTTGAGAGTTTGTAGGCCCATTACCTGAAATCTTAGAATCAGCCATGTTGTGAGCTCTTTCGATAGGCATTTGCTCTCCGCTTTGCACGGAGTAAAACAGGCAGCCATTTCCAAAATTCTACTCCATTTTGTCTCGTAAAATGGAAATAGGTTACGAAGCATGGGGCACATCTTCAAGGTTGTCTCTTCTTAATTGACAACACAGATAAACCGTGATGCTGGAAAGGCTTTCCCTGAATTGCTACATGGCTTACTTAATAAATAAAGTTTTAATGTCACCATAATCTCATTATCCAAATATTGGATAATAGCTGTGCGGGCACTCAAGCGAAAACAAAATCAGTTTCTCTCTCTTTCAGCCCAACACAGCAATACAGTGGCCATAGCACTAGCTGCAATATGTTTATTCCATGGCCATGCTGTGTTTATGCCCAAACTCAGTGTCACTGCCCGTGTCCTGTCTGAGCTGCCACCTTGGCACTCATATCATTAGCAGCAGCAGCAGTGGGAACACACAAGCAGGAGCTTGGAGAGCCCATGCTGGTGATCTCCTTTTATGTCCTGGCTCCACCAGGGCCTTTAGTTATTCTAGTGCATAATTGATGGAGGAGTTAGAATAGCAGAAGTAATGCGATGAGAGGGTGCAGTGAGGCAGAGCGAGGGATCGCGTGCGTGGGGCTGCAAACATTGCAGGGGACGAGAGGGAGGGCATCTGCAGTAACAGGTCCCTGCACGGATGGAGTCTAAGCAGAATGCCCCCCCCCCAACCAATCACAGCCCGTCTTTCCCAGCCAATAGGATGTCTCCCCGTGCCGGATACTACAGTCCCATGAAATGGATGAGGCCCGTTACTTAACCAACATTTGGCCCTAGTCAGTATTTATTACTTTACACTTTTAGACAGTTGTAAGAACTTTTTTAGTTTTTGATCAAATGTGAGGCTTATTTACATTTTATTGGTTATTAAATTGTTTGTCAAAGAACATTTTAAATGACCATGGGTATTTTGTTTTTTGCCTTGAAGCACATTCCTTCCCAAAGTCTTTGTTCCTTTCTCATGTGGTGGATTCTGAGGTTGAATTTTCCGCTAGCGGCCGTGACACGGTGTGTATCACACCTAGACAAGCCATTACAAAGGGAGGCTATTAGTCTTACAACTCTGCATTGTCTGTTAAACAAAGGTCCGCCCAGGTCACACATAACCTGTCCTGTCCCACTTCAAAGTAACCACCCCACCGTGAAAAAAATAAAAACACTAGCACGCGGTCGTCATTTGAAGATACAGGTTTTTCTGGAACCTAACCCAGGAAACTTGGGATCCTGTCCATAAATCTCTGGGCAGATCCCGGAACAAAAAAAAGTTCAGTTATAATATACTCCTGAGGAATGTACCATGGCCTGCTTGGTATCTGATCAACTTTATATGCTTTCTTTGAAAACAGAACAATAATTATATCTGTAAGACTGTTGAAGCTGTGTTTACATAAAATAGACATATTGGGTCATATTTATGTTTAATATAAAATATAACCCTGTATCAGTAAAGCAAAACCTGACAATAATATGTATCAGTTGAAAATCATTTAATTTTAATATTCTTTTCAATAACATATATTCATTTCCAGCATCTTTTGTGGTAAGGCAATAGTATTTTTTCCCCAAAGAATATAGTTTCCAAAGTGTATATTTCCATTCTAATTTTAAATAAAACAAATGTTTGGCTATATTTTGTTTTACTATCATATAGTGCATTAGACCCAAATTCCCCAAAAGTGCCTTAGTTGTTGGTTGTATGCATTGAAATAATGCAAATTAATAAAAAATACGGAATAAAATATTAACTATCAGTCAGTTTATTTGACCGTTACTGTAACTGAACATGATTGTTGAGAAAATATTAAAAAAAACGTTTTTCTTTAACCCGACAAATGCGAACAATGTCTCTGCTTCATATTGTGACCCTTAAACCCACATATACTGTGGATTTAAATGAATCGTTCTTTCACAAAGTAGATATACCCTCACTAGAAATATCAAGCGTGCCTTATTGTGTAAGCTATTGTCTATACTACATGCATTGCTTTGTGCTTGGGCTAACCCTGCTCTTAAAACAGGCCTGTTCAGATGAGCACTTAGCACTAGACTAGGACTATAGCTATTAGGATCATAAAATACCTCTCATAAATATGTTTTATTTGTTTCCCGAGTGTGCTGGCTGCTTAGGTTCCCTTCGGAAGTCATTCTGGCACAGTGGTAATATTTCTGTCTCTAGATGGAGCTGACCATTGAGTTATGGTGGAACACTGTAAAAAGCCTGGTCAGGAGTTCAATTATAGTTATTTTGTTTACTACTATATAGATGATTAATCTTACTCCTATTATTTTCAATGGGCAATCTCTTGTAATATGTATTTTAAATCAGATGTATGCAAGAACATTATTATGCGATTGTGTGCCACAATATTAATTTTAACATTAAATATATTTATAAAATAATATTATGGTAAAATAATATTTTCCCATGTGAATATAGCATATTTTTATTGGATTGTGTGAGACAAATATCATTTGAAAATGTTCCAATATTTACTATTTACATTTGTATGTCTTTTAGTAAAGCATTTAAAATATTACAATTAAAAGTAAAAGAAAATAATAATTTCACAATACATTAGATATTTACTGTATTTATTTTTTATAAACACATTCAAACATATATTGTTCATCACTAGTTTATTAGATTACATTGTCATGGATATTCTACGTAATTACGTTTTCTGGTCATTACTATATATATATATATATATATATATATATATATTAGTCCATTTAAAGTATTTTAACTATGTAAATAATATATCGTAATTATTATATATTTTACTAAAATAAAAATGTACAATATAAATGTTTTGTTGCAGCGGGGATAATTAGAAAATATTACTACTTGTAATTTTGAAATTTGTAAATATATTTATTTGTTATTAATAAAAATACATTTGACTAATTTGTAGCAAAACGCTTTCATACTGCAATCTGATGGTATTTAGTGACTCGTAGTTGCTGCTATCAAATGTGAACCAGTATTTCAAGGGTTATAGCAGCCCTTTGATCCAACCATGGTTTGTTGGCACTGGCATCCACCCGTGTCACTATTCCTCAGTTTCACCTATGTCAACATTTTTTATTATAGTCTTAAAAAAAAAAAAAATGGGTGTGGTGGTTAAAAATAAAAAATAAAAAAAACGTTTAAAAAAATAAAAGCGTCATCTGTAAAGTGCTGAGGTCTTGTGACCGTTCATGTGAGTCACATGGTCCAGCCAGAAGATGTTGTGCTAGGGTGTTCTAGGCACGCGATACACAGGGGGTTTAGAGAAACGTGCTGGCTAAGACGTCACACGCATTTACCATCCACCAAGCCACTCCTGTATGGCGGAGGCAGGCCTATTCTAAATTTGCCCAGCAACCCAGCTGTCTAGTGGGAGACATGGAACTATGGTATACTAGTGCGTTGTACCAGTGCATGACACAGTTCTGCTTTTTGAAGCAGGCTTCACATTTAACATGATCTAAATGTATATGTTCAACATTAACCTGAGAATTTACTTAAAAGTGAAAATATTTGAGAAAACAAACTGTTTTGACCAGCACAGACTGATTTGGCATGGGGCATCTTCAAGTTGCTGTAATTAGGGCAGACTTGAGCCAAGAGCATAGAGTCAAATTAGTTAATTCTATTGTCCTTTTGTTCCAAAATGCATTTGTAGATAGAAAATTACTCCACTATAAAGCCGTGGATAAGAACTATGTAAATTGTTTGCTTGCACAACTGGGGGAGAACTGAGGGGTGTGTTCTGTCAGATGCTAACCGATACACTCAGAACCAAAGGCATCCAATGAGCTGTGAAGCGACTGTGTTTTCATTGGTTGTTCAGAACAGATTGACAAATGTGTGCCAGATACACCAGCATAGACATAACCAAGTATTCTACTGTATATCTGTGCCCTTTGCCTGAAAGGAGCAGGACTTATAAATGCAGGGTTAAATTCATGCACAGTTGCTTTTGGGAGAAACACGCACACATGCACACACGCACATATAAGCCTATAACCATCTTGTTGAATCAGTATCTGCATGTTCTCCATACATTCTGGCAAGGGCACTGGCAAACACACACACACACACACACACACACACAGACAGATGTAGCATCTATTGCACAGCAGAAGGTCATCTACTCTCTGATCGCTTTGTTTTGCTTTTACACTCCACGCACAAAACCGTTTCCTCTGTCAGTGTTTTTTTCCTCTACTTATGGCAACCCCCCCTTCCCGTTGCTCCCCTCGCGCGCACACACACATACACACACACACACACTCCAGTGACCAGACGTCTATCATTTAGCTGACTCCTGCCTCCTGGCCTGATATCAGATATGGGACAGGGGAGTATGGCTTCTCAGACTTCAGAGTCTTCTAACTGCCCTACCCCTACACCCCCCCCCTCCCCCTTCCCCTGCCGCCCTTGCTTCCTACAAGCACCCGTCAGTTTTCCACCAGCGTTCAGCTGACTGTGTTTCTGAGTGCCAGTAAGAATTCCTTGCTTATGTCACATCCTCTCCCTGGCTACAGACCTACCTCGTGTACAAACAGTATACTGTACTGTTAGTATACATACGGCGGTTTCCCGTAGTATGTATGCTTAGCACCATAGACGGCATACAGTGTGATTCCCCCTCTTAACTAAGCCCATATACTTGTCTATTGTCAGCCCTGGTGTTGAGCATACCCCACCACCCCATACAGACAGTGTGTCCATGCTGGTCGGATGACAGTGATGATGCTGGGTAATTTTAATTTGAAGCCGTTCACAGGGGTCCCAGACAACCTCTTTTTAATCTGCTGTGGAAAATGAGTCTGTTCACTTTGAGACTGAACACACGCACAAAACACGCGCACACACACACATCAAAATATACAAGTCATGAACGTATTCATGATCAATTAATGCGTGTTTTTTTTTTTTACACGCAGGAACACAGACGCGAGTGCACGCCAAACGCGTCATGACATGTGTGTTGTGTAAAAAAAAAAAATAAATCAGTTGTTTGATCACATTTCAAGATTAATCAACCATAAGAGCTTTTCAATTAGCTACAGCTTCTCATGTCAATGGAACAGCAAGCTGCCTAACAGTCCCGGCTTGTCCCAAATGTGTAATATATTTAGCTCTAACTGCTGGTTTCATTTCAGCTGAACGCTACATCAGCTTTGCTCTCATTTACTCTCCTGTCTTTGGTTATAGGCACTAGAGAAATCATGTTTGTGTGGCGCTGGATTGGAAAGAAAGCCCATATACTCATGAGACACGGTGGGACCTTATTCAGAAACACCTGGTGGCTACTGTATCTTTTAGGTTTCGTGTTCTTGACAACGTATTTGTATTCCAACTCCGTGCGGTTACAAAATTCGTTGCGCGTCCCACGAAGAACTAGTGAGTTGAGGTTTATAACCAAGCGATATTTACGAACCCCCCCTCCCCCCAGGACTTCCAGTGAGCCCATGCAGGAATCCAACCAGCAACTTCTCAGATGAAAGTGCTGCATCAATCTTTAAGGTGCGCTGCAGTACATCAGATCCCAGAAGATATACTGTAATATCTGCTCTGTATTGTGTATAGCGTCTCCAACTGTACTGCATATGTGGCTGAAAGACTTTTCCCTCCAAAAGTGCCCATCATCAAGTTTATCTGAGCAATACATTGAGTGCTCCTACCTGCCCTTGGCTACCTATAACTCTCCCTGAGGAACCAGCAATTGTTACTCCACAGTGTAACATGGCGGCTGAAAGGGGAAATGGGGCCCCCAGCCATGCCATACCCTTCCCCACAAGTGTTTTCCCTACTAGTCCTTTGTTCCAGTGCAGAATAGAGTCGACGCGTGTGAAACGGAACGTGATACCGGGGGCCCGAGGGTTCATTATGCACCGCTGTTCTCACGGGGCAAGTGAAAAATCACTCCTTTGTACCGCGCAAGAAAGAGCCTTCCTCTGACCTCATGGCTGTGTGGTGTAATGTCAAAAGGCCTGGAGGTTTGTGTGGTGTAGCCACACCCACCCTGTAGGGGAGCCAGGATATACACCCGGGGTTGTGCGTTGAGAGAGAGAGGGAGAGGGGCAGAGAGAGAGACTGACTGACTGGTAGGGGTCAAGCTTTGGGAGAGTATAAAGGTCTAGTAAACAAATGTTTGGATCCCAGCGCCCACGCCACCCTAATTGGACCTTGACTGACTCAGTTCCCTTCAGTACACACGGTGCATTTTACACATCCCTGTATACTGTACATTGCAGCCCACACTCGCTATCTTCAATTAGGCCCTTTCTTTTTTCTTTTTATTTTTTTTAACTTGGAAGGCGGACATGGAAAAGATCGGCTGGCGGCCCAGACTCTGCCGACACAGGCAAGTCTTATTATAGTCTTCTTGATGTCAGCTCAGTAAAGGGTTCTCCTATAGTGCGTCATGTCCAAAACAGTTAGCTGCTAGCATCAAATACATTTCTTATCTATTATTTTCTATTCTTTTTTTTTTTTAACAATGAGCTATGGAGATAAATACAGATAAGGTGACTTGGTCAGTTGACATCACAGCCAATCCCACAATACCCTGATGCCTTTTAGGTGCTAATTGCTACTGTGTATCTGCCTGGACACTGCTAGCCATTGCCAAGCCCACAGTTAGTCTATTCAAGCTCTTGGCATCGTCCTCCACTATGAAGGCCAGTGGCGACTTGTAATCACATGCAGTAATGGGAGTTTTTACTGCAAATAAAGCTAACTGGGTGATATCCAACAGGCCACTTTAATCTGTGGTAATTGTAACTGCAGAATCCGGCTCCCATGGGGTTGATCTTGGTCCATCCAGCCAACCCCCTCCTCCTTCCCCCGTCTATCATTCTCTTTTCTCTCCCCCCAACCCCCCCAAAACTGGCAGGACTGTCTTGTTAGCCAGGAATGTGGAAATAGAACTTTTTGCTAAACTGAAGCCTTCATGGGAAAGCGGCCGATAGTGTCGCAGAGGAACGGTCGGTGGATTAGGCGGGCACCGTGTTCTCGTAGCGGCGTCATTCAAACTCGGCCTCCCTCCATCTGTATGGATGCTAACAAGCATGGCTAGCGTAGCTCAGCCTTAGACGCGCGGCTCCTTCTGCCATGAACGTGGCTTCGCTGCACCGTTCCCCCCCTATTCATGTCAGCGTGGCCTGGCATTCTTTTTGGGCGTTTCTTTTAAAGTGCGCTCACTTTGGACGGCGATGAAAGGAGTCTGGGGGAACACGGGATCTTAAATCACTTAATGGGGGGAGACAGGCAACGCTTTTGTCCGCCTTGTTCTCCTGCGTCCAGCCAAAGCCTCTAACGGTCTCTGACACCTCGCTCTGCTACTCCACTGACCACGGGTGTGTTTGTGTGTGTGTGTGTGCGTGTGTGTGTGTCTGAGATCATCCACAGTATAACCACAGGCTGCAAGTCGTCAGGGTTTATACATTTTATATTTCACATCAGTGTTTACTCAGATTTGCCCACTGTATCATCAGCATGTTTATCTGGTCCGGGGCCCACGTGTGTGTGTGTGTGTGTGTGTGTGTGTGTGTGTGTGTGTGTGTGTGTAAAGTGGTGATGGTGGTTCTGAGGACAGGGTTGGTCCTCTGAGGATGTTTGGCCTTGGCCCACTGTAAACACACACTAATCAGGCCAGGCCATAGCAGGCCAAGCCATGCATTGTAGGGTAAAATAAATACAATTCAGATGATTTACCTCTGATTGATTCACCTCTTGTTTACTCTCACCCCCAAACAAAAGAAATGCATAAACAAAACCTAAAGAAATAAAGCCAGTGTTCCACTATTACTGTTTTTGAACTCGTATACATTATACTTATCTTATATTCTACACCATTACAGTATAAATCAGTTAATATATTATACTGACACTTTCCAGAATATAAAGTAAATATAAAGCTTTTACAATAGAATGAAGTAGCGAGATAAGCAATAACAACAATCAGTTAACTGGAAAATAGGCTAAGCTAAAGATAGCAAGGATGCTATGAGCTGTGCTGGTATAAGATAGGGCATGAATATCGATATTGTTTTGTACATAACACATGAATAATATTAAGCCTTCAACTGTAATAATATGAGGGCCCAAGTTTAAAGCTGGTTCATACATTATTATTATTATTATTATTATTAGAGAAAACAAACATCAAACTTTCAAAACATAACATATTGTCATTGTCATCTTAATATGCCATAATTCAGTAGTACCCAGGTATTTTCCTATACTTTTTGAAAACAGCTCTGGCGCCACTTCAGACTATAATGTGTGTGATCGTTTGCCCAAACTAGACATCTAAATTAAATCTGATTGGTGGAAGATGTGTTCCAGCTGTGCTGATAACAGCGTAACCATGGTGCCATAATCACAGTAAAGAGCCCTCTCTGAGGCATAAGAGCGTTAGGAAGTACCCAGGGCCAGAGTGTTGTTTTAGTGGGCTGATTAGGATCAAGGGGCAGTGCAGGCCCATGGGCAGAGGCAGGCTTTGTAGACCTCCGCCCATGTCTGACGGCCAACCAGTCACAAGCTTCACCTCGTCCTGCTGGCTGGCTGCTCTCCTCCCCCAGGCGATCGTTCACCCCATTGCTTTCTCATCTGCTCTCCAGCCCTGTTCTGGGTCCTCCTGTCCTGTCCGCTGGGCCCGTTACATATCCAGCTCAGTGGTCCTCACACATGTTGACCTAGAAGCATCACCCCCACACCCAAAGAAAGGTAGTGTCTTAGCACAGGCGTCACGGTCACAGGCTTAGTCACTATTGTGCTGCACAAGTGTAGTCACGCACACAATGGCCAAGACAAACCCATATGCATAAAACGGTGAAAACACATGGGCATGTAAGTTACTAAATAAATACATAAAGTTATGCAGCAAAATCCTATCATCGTCAATAACAAGCATCAAGCATCTATCTTATGGCTCTCTGTTGTGTCCCGAGCTGATGGAGTTAAGCAGCGCTGGACTGGGACAAAAAAGTGGCCCGGGCATTTTTGGCCGGACGCCGGCTCGCCACAGTCTGTGGGAAGCACCTATCAGTATGTGATCCTGTGGTCTCCTTTAACATACGTCCATATATCCTATTATGGCTTTAAAGTACATCTAAAATGCTGTAGCTCTTGCAAAGTGATATTCCTTATGAAAAAAAGGAAATTTTCGTAATAAGCAAATATGTGTTCGTTTAATTAACACATGGGGATGTTAATTTCACAGTTTATACATGTACTGTGTGTAGGCTATTGATAATGATTTCACAGTTAGTATATCATCTTTTTGTGATTAGGAGCAAAAGTTAGGTCTTTGTAAATGATTACAGTAGGAAATGCAATCAATGGGTGCTTGTTGTTTGTTTGGGTTTAATAACCTACAGTTGCACATGAAGGTGTATGCATGGATGGCACTCAGCAACCCTAAACAATGTTACCTGAAGCCCCTAAATAACCCCCTGCCGCATGCCGCAAACACATTTTGGGGGCATCCATATTTTGATTTGAGATTTTTTCGCCTGCAAATTCTCCGCACCGCTTGTTTATATTTTGGCACCCTCATTAGCACAGCAGACTTTTGGAGTCTAATGAGAAACACAGGTCAGAGGGGAAGGGGTGGGGCCTAGTAAAAGACAGTGACCTGATTGGGCCAGCCTAGTGTCAGTATAAGAAATTAACCAATAGGCTGCTGTCTCTGTATTTGGGCTGGTCATTGACCAAAAATCTTTAAATTTTTTTATTTATATTATATCAACTGGCCCAAATGGAGCGTCGGCCCATCTTTCTG
>JAODLL010000004.1:2215051-2234743 GCA_026546735.1 Forbesichthys agassizii | reverse complement strand
TATCTCTCTCTCTCTCTCTCTCTCTCTCTCTCTCTCTCTCTCTCTCTCTCTCTCTCTCTATCTCTCTCTCTCTCTCTAGCAGGGAGAGTCAAGGAGAACAGTGAACATTAATAATGCATGGATATTACTGTGATGTTAGGCATCGGGACCTCAGAGCTCTCATGATCGGGGAAGCCCTACTTCTAAGTGTGAAGAATGCTAATTGTGCAGATATGCAAAGAAAGTTAGCTGGCTAGACTAGCAGCAAATTTTTCTTTTACTTTCTATTTTGCTATTAAAATGTATATGTGCTTCCGAACATCCAGTCAAAAGACTTGTAGGCCTACTGCATGTTCATTCAGGGAACCCCTCCCTCTGCATAACAGCAAATCAATATTTTTTCACTCTATCCTGCAATAGTGTCCCAGGCTGTGAGCAATGCTGTATGAAGAGGGAGTCGTATAGCCATGAGGTGTGCTTGTGGGAATTCACGTTGCTCCTCTGGACATGGACTAATGTCAAGGTCAAAGCTATTGTGAACACACAGCGCCAGTGTGGCTACATTCGTTTTAAAAAATAATATTTTTATTACGATAAATTTGAATATGGTTTTGTTTGAGAAGCAATATAAATATACTATTAATGAATTTATCAAGATGTGTGATTTATTAAAAAAGTTGCTTTGTATGCGTATTTGGGGGGTTCAAATCAATTAAGTTTCTATTATTACTGACTAAATCATTCATCATCTTAATCTTATTTTGTTTTTTAAATCATTGGATTCAGTGGTTGGGTATGGGTATCAACACACACTCAGCTAGTGCTAGGAGAACGTGTCTCCTGTTGTCTAGTGCTGCTGTGCTGAGGCTACATTCTGCTGAGGTGCATGGTTGTCTCTCACGCATGCATTACGCACACATCTGCACAAAGGGAGTCTGTGTCTGTAGCATATGACAATGAGAAAACAAATCAAAACATGGAGAATGGGGTAAGTCCAGCCAGTGAGAAAGACCACCCACTATACGTAGGTAATCATAAACAATTATTATTATTATGTGACCACATATTAAGGAAGTATAGTTCACATTGGTCAACCTGTCTTAGACTCAAGCACATGGCATGAGTAGTATGCAAACCAGAGCAAAATAAATGACCTTTGTCATGCCAAGTGAATTAATCATTTAAGAAATGTTATCAGTTTTGCACCTTAATTAAAATAGATATGTTTTAGACATTACGTTATTTTAAGTCAGTGTAAGTGACAAAACAAGGTAATGAACTTTTCACAATTGTTGATCTGAACCACTGTGTGATACAGTTTTTTATCAATATGGTTGTGGGGTAAAATGTGCCAGTGACGTTTGGGCAAGTACTGTAAAGGTTTATATAGGCTGCAGTTACACAGTATCCTGTGTATTTTAGTATTATTTTGTTATATTCAGCATACATCCGTAAATATAAACATACAGCACACACAAACACACTGACAGTGTCACAATTACAAGTTCATGTTAATTTGATACATTCATGTTGATGTAATACATATCAAATTGTTGATTAATGCTAAGTTAAGCCACACACAAACATGCTGTATAGCCTACATAACAGTATATGCAACATCACAATTACACATGGCCTACATTCTGTATGTAACACACAAAGATCAGTTGAATCAAATGAAAAGTTCAAATGTGGACCAACAGAACACAAACGTTAATGGCTGTATCTAAAAGTATGAGTTTTGCCTTTGTCAAATGATTAATTAATGAGTAACCAAAATTATCAAAATGTTTTTATTTTTATTTTGACACTTTTCATACCCCATCCATACAGTATGCTCATCTTAGCCCTAGGGTAAGTTGTGCCATTAGACAAACTTTTTTTGATTGGTAAATTCTAAAATCAAAATAATAATAGATAACTTGTTTTAATTTCCATAGGTGCACAACAGCCTGAGGTATATGTAGTAACTATTATTTAAACAAATACACTTTTATTTTGCACTACAATCATCAAATGTAAAAAGTGGTTAGCTAATCTTACCCCGTTCTCCCCTATGTTCTTTCCTTTTGCAAAAATCACTTTACCCTGAGTAAAAAGAGTTTTCGTGAAATTGAAACAAAGCATTTTCCTGGTAATCAGAAATAGAGATTTAATTCATGAATACAAGTGCACGCCCCTTTTAATGCTTCGGGCGCAACTGAAGCGCGGAACGAGGCAAAGGGTGTAGTGCAAGTTGACGCCGACGTAGCCTATATGCTGCAGAGATGCGCAGCAATCCACCGGCGATGTGAGGAGGAGGAGGAGGAGGAGGAGAGACTGACCAATAAAAGGCGGATTACACATTTTACCTTTCCAAATGTCCGATGTCGTCATTGGGGAAGCACTGTAGCATCGCATTCCCTGCGAAAATGGACATGCACACATTCGGAGGACTGATGGATGCGGTAAGAATCCATCTCTTCCCATTCCGACTTTTAAGGCCGTGTGCGGAGAGCATGCACTATTATCAGGAGATGCTCTTTGCTGCAGCAATATTTCCCCAACCCTTTTAATTATATCAGCCTCTATCTCTCACAAATATATACTTCTGAGATTTATGCTAGTGCAGACGATATTTAGCCTACCGATTTCGCTGTTCTGGATAGTGCTGTCCTATCTCAGATGTTTCCAAGCTTGACTCTATAGGCTATACGGAAGAGCCTATACAAAATCTCTACCGGATATATATCTTCAGGAGCACGAAGGAGTGTAAGGCAGGCTCCAATATGCTGTGTTCGTATTTGAATATATTTTTTCAATTGAAGTGCTCTCCGTATATCACAAATGAGCAGGTTCACCTGCGGAAGCACTGACATCACCGGCACAGCTGTCATCATTTTTTGCGTTCCCAATATGTTGACCAGAAGACCACCGCAGCAAAACTCCCTCAATGCAATAATGCGTCGATATATGCACGTCGATTGCGTTGCTTCCCGAAGGAAGTTATCTGCTTTTACAAATAAAAGAACGCTAGTAACAGCATGCATACAATGTGATTAGGCTATAGGCTAACGCACAAACATGGCACAATTACCAAGGATCAGGGAAATAACATTAATTAAATAGTTATAATGTCCTAAAAGCATGACAGCAGTAATAGGCTAACTATTTGCACAATTTCCCTTTAGGCTTGAATGCACATCTATTCTCCGTCCGTCAAGATGACATCAGCTGTATCACCCCGCAATTGTGTTACCAATCGGTGTAGAAAGGGGGCGTGTCATTAACAATGAGATAAAATAGCAGCATAGGAGTAGTAGTAGCTCGACTCACAGAACAATGAGCGAATTGAGCCCAGTTGTAAACACATTGTTGCGAATGTTGATTGTTATGCACCTACAAATCCAGATTTTATGTAGATTATATTCTACATACAACTACATTATATGTAATTACATTCAATTAAACAACCACTTACTTGCCTAAAACAAAATGTGCTGTCTCAGAATTCCATGTTGTTAGCTATGGGCTTTACTTGATGTACCGTGCTCTGCACAGGGTTTGAGATGAGGCATGGATAACAGGTCTATTTTAGGCAAAGTTGATCAGAAATATGAGCTATACCAGGGACTGTATTATGTATCTTACATTTGGGTTCAGCTACTGATATATGAACATGGGTTGGGGTGATTTCATTATATTTATAAGTCTGACTGTTAGTGAACAATTAGGAACATTTGCAAGAAATGTCAATATCAAGGTCACATGCTTAAGATTTAAATATGGAATTACATTAAAGTTTGAAATGGTGGTCAATAACAAAGTGATTGATCTGATGATGATAATAATTTCAATAATGTCTATCCTATGGCTTTAAATCTAGGAAACCAATGTCAAAATAAAAGGTTCACAAAATGTGCTGTTCAGATTATAATTCTGCCATTGAGATATCCCAGAAGATAATGTGCTTTTCTATAACTTTCCAGACCTAAAGTCACTCAGCATATTGACTAGTCCTCATTAGGGAATACATACTAAAACTTTTAGTATTTAGTAACAACATGCATTGTTGTTACACTTGCATCAGAAGTGTGAAGGAATTTGTTCTGCACATTTTGTTTACATAGTAAACAGGATGTGTTTAGTATGTAATAGTATTTTTGATAGGTACTACTATTGTAACTATCAATAGAATGTATACATTAATGTTAATCTATTCAAATGAATGTATTAATTCAAACTATGTATGGTTGCAATGATGCCCAGCGATGTGAACAAGATGCTAGACTTTGCAGGCAACCCTAAGAATGTGCTTCAAAATCAAAAGAGCGCTCAGATGGGATTGACCTGCATGATTAAATGGGCTTGTCTGCCCACATGATGTGTAGAGGAATGGCCTGGGCCCTGGTTGCTAGTGTTGTTGCAGGTCAGCAGGGCATGATGTATGTCCTAGAGGGGAGTCCCTATCACAACTCATTTAAGTATACTATGAATGGCAGAATAGGCTATTGCTGCAGAATCTGTGGTTTTGCTGTACTGTACTGTAATTCACAGTAGAATTTGTCTTGGCTGGAAACCTGATTCATATTTTGCACTAAAGAATTATGGCCATTATCCACACATCAAAAACAAATGTATTTTTATGTATTGGCAGAAGAACAAAATTGGTACAAATTGATGTGCTATAAACTAAGAAGCCAATGGTGTATTTCAGCTACTGCACACATTGACAGTGCTCAATAATTAGCTTTTTTCCATCCCATATTTGTTATTTCATTTCATTTTACATTTTACCACGCATCAAGAACTCACCGCTGGTTCGACCACTGGCAGACATCGCCATCAGTGTGTGAACGTGAGGCAAATAATGTAAAGTGCTATATAAGTCCATTTACCATTGCATGAAGGACTTTGAGCTGCAACTTCTGTATAAAACATGCGATATAACTACAGTTTTTAGCAAACGTAGCTTACTAACTGACCGAACGTGAGGCAAATAATGTAAAGTACTATATAAGTCCATTTACCATTGCATGAAGGACTTTGAGCTGCAACTTCTGTATAAAACATGCTATATAAATACAGTTTTTAGCAAACGTAGCTTACTACCTGACCGACCGACTTTGTAAAAAGCGCATGCGCTACATTCTAATTAGGGCTGAATTATTGTGAAAAATTCTAATTGCAATTTTTCTGACAGATAATGCGATTTCAATTTGATTTGAGATATTCTTTTAAAAGTCAAGATTTAAGTTCAATATATATGTAACATATTTAAAATATGTTATGGAGCATTACCACATGATATGGCAATTGCTCTATACTCAAATGAAAGATGAGAGCATAAAGATAAAGGATTAATTTCTTTAAGCAAGGATTTATTGCATTTTAGGACACAGTCCATGCACCGTGGCAATTTTAGGAATTTTTTAAATGTGCTCAAGCACACCTAAATGGCATATGAGCATCCCTAAAATACTAAATAAAATTGATTATAATTATTATTTTCTGAAAAAAGTTTTAGCCAACATTTAAGATCTCTAACATTACATTTTTGAACTTGGCTTGCTTTTAGAGATTGAACAAATATACAGCCTGTTCATTGTTATAGTGAAATTAGTGATTTAGCAGGCACTCTGTGTATTCTCATGAGACCACTGATAACTCACTGGAACTCTGGGAAAGGTTGCCAAGAGAGATATTTGTTACAATTAAAATTTTCCCCAGCAACTTTCTGCAACCTGAAAAGTTTCAATATGTTCTGTAAATGATATTTCAGTTTTTATGAATTTAGTAGTATCCCGAGATATTTATTAGTAGCTGTTACTGTCTAGAAAATACATACTTCTTCAGTTTATGATTGGTATATAGTACTGCAAATCCCTTCTCCATTTGGTGGATGGTATTTCATTAGCAGTTCGACTTTTCTAATTCAAGGTGCTGTGCATACGCCTGAACGTAGGTATGCGTAAATAATTTACGCACATTCTTAAGTATAACTACAAATTGAAAAATCCCACTCTTTGTGTAAAAATTATTGTACCCATGGTTTACGCAGTGATACACAAATATCTACGCAGCAATATTGATAAATGAGGGCCCTGATCCCTTGCGAATATGTCTCTTATTTTACAGAATGTTGCTGCTTTTGTGGCAAAGGTATTTCTTTTTGATTATCTCCCTCTTTGCTCCACCTTAACTTTTTTGGCCATCCAGACCATTTTGACATGCGATCGTTACAGAAGCAGCCGCAGGTATTTGGTTGTTATATGCGTGCGCACTATGTTGCTATGCGCGCCCTCGCGGGCACACAACAGCAAGAGAGAGAGTAGTGGATGCGTGGATTTTTCATCAACTCATTGCCATATAATTATCGCTGCCGCTGGTTAAATCACGCCAGCCAGGTCAAAACGACAGTCAGGCCACCAAGAAGTCTGTCCACAGCAACAGGATGTAATTTGGAGATGGAAAAGAAAAGTTCTGTCAATTGCATTCATATTTAACACGTTAAACATTTAAAATGAATCGCAAAGATTAAAACACATTAACGGTGACAGCCCTAAAATAACCATGACCTGGGTGTGCAATTAGTTAATGTTCGCATTCCCTTATAAAATTAGTTATTTAGATCATAACTACAGAAAAATCACATTGTTACTATGATCTTGTGCAGTGATTTGAGATGTGCATTAAAACGAAAATTGTAGAATGTTTTGTTACAGTTATAATCCTTGAAAGGATACATGACTCTTTATCATCATATATCCCACTGAAATAAATTATTGACTCATGCTTTTCTCTTACTTTTGTAGGAAAAAATCACCTTAAAACTACTTGATGGAGAAAACTAGAACAGTCCCTTTAAAATGACACGCACAGACCCACCTGATATACTAGTATCAACTGTGCATCAAGATATAAAAGTGATTCTCATTTCTTTGCTATCCAAGTTTCAGCTACCATCCAAAAGATGTGAGTCCTCTAAATGCAACACACTGGAGGACAATCAAACTAATGTCACTACGAAGCATTGTGGTACGTTTGACTATAAGTCACTAGAGAACCCAAAATCTTATAAGAACTTAATGGAGTCTCCTTACAGGAGAGCTGATAGGCATGCAGTCACCCCAGATGTTGCCTGGAATGCTTTGGGCCGCCAGCAGAGATATCGCTTTTCTGCACCGGACATTTTCAGCCATAGGGTGACTCCTCAAGCAATGGCTACAGATATGCATGGTGAGGTAGTTGTCCCTGAACAAAAAAGACGGACAAGGTCAAGAAGTGCTACCCGGGTTCAAACCAGTCTCACCCCTGTGTCTTTCGAAGGGGTTTCATCTATTGGGAGAAGGGGAAGAGAATCCCATAGGGCACCCAGAGACCCTCACTGGAGACCAGAAGTGTCACCACGAAGGGACTCTTCTTATGCAGCAACTAGGGTTCTTACTCATGAAGTGCACCCTATTAAGTTGCAGCCTCAAACAAGTGACACCAGCAGATATCCGCCCCTCTATGTTGGTGACAACCTTGCAGAAGCTGGGCTAGACAAGCCAGCTACTAGCCCTCATGTGAGATGCCGTGTTGATATCAAACCTGATAAGGCAGCAGTACAACATTCTGGTCAGAAAAAGGCAAGCCCTCAAGTAGACATACCTTGGCAGAAGTACCACAGTGGAGGCAATAGGAGTCTGACAGTGCCACGCCATTTTTCCTACTCTAGAACACCAACTCCCACGGACACATTTGGTGCTGAGAATAGACAAGCTTATCAGTATTCTCGCAGCATGCCAAATAGTCATCTTCAGCCCATGGAGATCCCTTTGCAGAGAATGCCTTCACCAGGTGATTACTATGGAAGGGAACGCAGAGCTCATTCAAGTCCTAATGTGCCAACTAAGTTTTTTTATGCAGATGACTCGGGGAGATATGTCACCACAGCCGCTCCTCAACCACGTTCCTACGTTCATGATAATCGTTACATGCCAGGGCAAAACCTTTCTTCCAAAGTACAATATGTGCAGGACCCAAGAACTCGAATTATTCATGCTGTTCCAGCCAGATCTTATTATAGTGATATGGAATCATACCCACACTCCGTACAAGCTGTCTATCCAAAACCCTATGCAGCAAGTGAACCAGGTCCATACATAATCCAGACACCCCCAACAAGAACATGTTATGGAGATGATCCAAGAACATATCAAATACAGACTGCCCCACCAAGATTATTCTATCCCAGTGATATGTATGCTCTTCCACCTGAACATCACATCCCAGCAAGGGCATATTACACAGAGGGTCGAAGGTATGCTCGAGTTGTTCAGCCACAAAGTGATGACTGGTATGGCTCAGACGCATCTGGTTATTCCACAAATCCAGCCTCATATGTATCTCAAGTCACTCCAACCAGAGTAAGGCAAGAGCCAGTACAGCCACCATGGTATGCTAACCCATGTATGGAACCTCCAAGAATTGCTAGTGATTCAAAATCATACTCACGGTCTTGGGACAATATTCTTAACACACGTGTAGAGAGGGAACAACCTCTACCTGTTCAACGTCGTCAGAGCTATGATGACATTCTTGATCACAGGAAGCCTGCAGCTGCAGCCAGAGATGACAAGCCTCAACCAGTGGTAGTTAATCTTTCTAGCTCACCAAGACGCTATGCAGCCTTATCTATGTCTGATAACTCATTGATTGACAAAAGCCCAACAGAAACCACCAAGAGTGCAACTAATAAGCTCTGGTTTGTCACTCCTGAAATAACAATCACCGATAACGATGTACGACCAGGGAACCGTAGCAAGTCTGAAGGAAGGTCTGCCAGTTGGGGCATTCTAGACTCCAGAAGTGCTGGGGCTGCAGAAACCTCTCAGCATTATACTACATCTTGTTTTGGACACTCAGCCAAAGACAAGACACATGACAGTGCCTCTCTGCAGCAAAGTCTTGAGCAACTCGATGAGCTTCTGGCAGACCTTGTGACCGACTACAAACCACCCAGTAGAAGGGCAAGTGAAGATATTCTGGATCAATTGAAGAAACTTATTGATGAGGAAGAGGCAGTATCTCTGTCTAGAAAAAACTCAAAGGTATGTTCAGAGGAACCAGCTCCTCTTGACAAACAGCCCACCTCAATAAGAATGAATCCCGATGCTTTTTGTGATATGGATGAGGGCAGTGATGTAATGAAAAGTGCAGAGGAATGTTCTCCAGACCAAAGTCCAGATGAGGATGACACAATGATGTGTTCAAACAACAAATGCAGACGGACAGAGACTTTATTTAATGCTTGCTTGTACTTTAAATCCTGCCACAGTTGCTACACATACTATTGCTCCCGGAATTGTCGCCGGGAGGATTGGGACATTCACAAAGAAAGCTGTCTGTATGGACGAATTGGCAGCATATGCCGTCATATCATCAAGCACTGCCGGGAGACTGTTGAGGTACACAAAGCCTTTTCCCGCATTGCCAAGGTGGGCTTCCTTTCGAGGGGAAGAGGGGTACTCTTCCTTGGTTTCCCAAACCCTGGGTCATCCAGCAAGTTCCTGCAGTATGGCCTGGATAGTCTCCTGATGTCTCCAACATACTTGTCCCTCCGTGAGCTAGAGAGTTTCAAGGATAATTTAGGTGAATATTGCAAAGAGCTTCAAGAAGCAGGCAGGGAATATGACCCAAATGAATGTTTCCTCTTGAATGTATCCATTGCTGTTGGTGAGCAACTGCCTGATGGACCATCGCCAAGGAACCAAGCTCCAACTGTCAGGAAATATGCCAAGGTAGCTTTGGCCTCTTTTAGTCCAGAGAGAAAGGTGCACAAGAAAGAGAGTGACATGGAAACGCTGATACTCACTCCTCCCCCAGGAACAGCAGATATCGATAAAGAAGGAGAGGAAGGCAGGAAGGCCAGGGAAATCTGTTTCATCAATATCCAAAGGGAACTTAGGATCCGAGGTGTTTTCTTACGACATGAATACCCACAAGTCTATCAGCAGCTGTGTGAGTTTGTGGAAAGCAACATAAGGTTCACACCCACAACTATTTATCCTATTGACAAGAGGACAGGTAAGCAATTCATGTGCATGATCATGGCTGCCTCAGAACCGAGAACACTGGACTGGGTAGGCACCCCGAATCTCCTTGATGACATTATTTAAGTGCACCTTTTTTGACTAAAAAAAATAAATATATATATATATATATATATATATATATATATATATATATATTGTTTCACAAATTTCTATATCAATCTGATTATAGGCACTTGGAGAAAAGTATTTAGTTAACAAAAGGATATATATTCATGTTTGTGTGAGCAGTATTATTCACAATTAGAATATTGCCTGCCAGAATGAATACAGTATGAGGTTTATTTTCATCTTTTGAACCATATGTACTTTTTCCACCACAAGTAATTTACTTTTTTTTGTTTTGTTACATGGTATATTGTTTGATGGGGACTGACTCAGCTCACATTGTGGTATTGTTATTCATATTCTGCTAATAATTATCTTCTTTAAAATATAGTAAGATCCATTACTGAGGGTGAATACATAGTAACTATTTTTCATATGTGAGTTTAATGGCATATCACAGAGAAAAAAAAGTATAGTTATTTTCTTAGTTACATAAATACTTTCTATGCAAAATGCTTAAAATGGGCCATGTACCACATTCCTGTAAAATGAGTTTAAACTGTATAATACATTATATTACATTATACTCTATTATGCTATACAAATCCTTTTTAAAACTATTGTTGGTGATATACAGTAGTTCCACATAATTTACTGAAAGCAACTGAAAATAAATATAATCACAATTCTGTCTGAATAGTGATACTACAGTACATTTTATATGTGGGAAATTGTAATGCTGTGTGTCCCAACAAAATGAATTCAGTAGTGCTTTAATATTCAGCTGGAGCGGAGCAATACTGGACTAAGAGAAAAAAACACTGATTATTGAAATGGTGCCAGTTATCGTTGAACAATAGGTGTCGGACCGTACTGTTCTGTTTAAAACACTGTGAATAGAGTTTACCTACAACATAATAATGCTGTTGTGATACCAAGATATCATGCAAATTAATATGTTGAAAGTGATGAGTTGATTTTCTAGATACATTTAAAATATATAAGGTGTGCCAGATATGGCAGTAGCTACAGATGGCACATACATGCTTGAAGACATTAGTTGTGTATTTGTGCAAAACTAGGTTTATTACATGTGTGATTTATATTTTACTTTGTTAAAAAAAAAAATCTCAATCTTCGAAATGGTTATCATACATTTTATAATCCTTGTATCTATAGAATTTAGACATATTGCCCCATTTTTGGTTTAGTATTAGAAAATACTTGAATTTGAAAATCCTTTACTTGTTGTTTGACCGTTCTTAATCCACAATTTAATAATGTTTTATCAATATCGACATGACATTCAATAATCTTTAAAAAAAAAAGTGGTCTAATGCTCAGTAAAACTTGAGTCAAGCTTTTTTTCTCCCTCATTACATCGTTTTGACATTTTTTTTTATACTAGAGTTGATGGAGTATGGAACCTGCAGAATCTATCTGAATGAAATATACTTGTTTGGCTGACTTGATGTGCTGTACAGATAAAGACACAATGGTGGCTGCATGTGATTCCCTTTTCTATTCTCTAAATCAAATATTGTCATGGTACTGATGACTTGCTTGATATGTTACAGTAATGGCATCTATTACACTGTGTAATAAAAGGTAAAGAGATATTTTCCATTTTGTCAGCCATTCAAATTAAAACAAGATATGAAAAAAATTACAATTATATGAACTCACTGAATATGTAGAAAATAATGTTATTGTATTTTTTATACTTATACGTGAGTGTCTATTTATAAACCATATAATAAATGGAATGGGATCTTGCACTCTTGACTCCTTGAATGTCTGTCTGTCTGTGTGTGTGTGTTTGTGTGTGTGTGTGAGAAACCAGAATGTTAGCTTATTCATAAAGTGCATGTACACACTCCACACCAGTGTACCATTACATCGCAGTAACAGTCATTTTGCCTATGTTGTTATTCTATCATGATCATAAGACTGTGAATGTGTGCCCTTACCCTGACTAAACAGCTCCATCATGTTTTTTGTCCTAGCAAGATATACAATATTTAGCCATAGGTTTAGTTTAATAAAGTAATCTTGATTTTGTTGAGATACTGGCCATGTTTGCTGGGACAAATGGGAGTCAAATTCTGATATTTTTCATGTTTTCATTCAAAGAACAACTTGCCTATTTGACAACTGACATTAACATCAAAGGTAAGAATAATAAGAAATATATACCAATTACACACACTACTTACAGTATATACAGTGAACTGAACAAAATACATACAATTAATGAAATGGAAATGCATGCCTCTTCATGTCAAGTGCAGGTCATGATGGATGGCCAATTGTAATATGGGACAGTCTCATTTTTTAACTGGCTATGTGGTCTCCCTGGTCCATTTAGAACTCCAGGCTATTTGAGAGTAAACATGGGTTTTAACTATTAAAACCCTAGCCTAACCTTAACCCAAAGAGATAAACCCATACAGTTAACATCTTAAAATGATCAAAGAACGTAGTCAATGTTTATCACATAAATGCCCTCATTGAAAAATGAGTAGTAATGATCCACTCAGACTGCATGGTAATATATTGGCCACCAGATGGCAGGATAGTAATGACCATCTTCAAGCACATACAGTACCAGGTTTTGATTTCCCATAGTAAATACAGTAAAATAGATCACGTGCTTTGACTGTCAAATGTTTTTAAGTATAAAATATATACAAAAATAATTAGATGTGTCACATGTATTTGTTAATTCGTCTTCCATACTCAAGATATTGCACATTATATAAGCTATGACCCTCACCTGTAACATATGTATGCTATTTAAATGCCATCTGTTAATTACACATAATATCCCAGACTAGTCTGACGTGGTTTGTGGGCATACGTGCCTCTTGCTGTGATGTGTGGCATTTCCATATTTTAAAGCCCAATTTGAAGATTATTTTTATATGAAGAACAAAAAAGTGACATTATGGGAAGTCCAGCGAGAATTGAACATGCATGTGTGCCTCACGAGTTATCTGGTTTAAAAGACAAATGTCTTTCAAGGCAGACTCATTTCCTCAAAATTCTGCTTTAGTTACATTAGCAAAAATAGACAGACATTAAAATAGACATGGATTTATCTGTTGTTTATACCATGATTTAGTGCCACTATTCCAATCTTGATTTGAACACAGCACATTTAAATAATCACATGTTGAGTAATAAAGATTGAAATAAGATATCCTGAGTGTATTCATTATATGCAATCCTAAAATGTTTCTTCCACTGTGTACACAAGGCCCACGACAAAGCTCAAATGTCCATAACTTGGCTGATAGCAAGATGGTAAATAAAAAAAATAAAAAAACATCTTAAAATGAATTACACAAATTAGTTTACTTAATTGCAGCAATGTAAATTAAAATATTTTTGCTCACCCAATATGTACTTCAGCAAGTCACTTAAGTTGTTAAAATATCAGATTGCAGGTAGTTTTTTTAATTGAAAATGTCATGACCTCAATGATTTCTGTTAGGTATAGCACAGCTATATACAATATGTACAAGAAAGATTTAAAATAGCTTTTTAATGTTTTAGAAATATATTGTGATTTATGATTTTCTGTGATGCAAAGCTATAGCAGAACTGATTTTAGCATACTCTAGGATAAGTATTCAAAGCCCTAATATTTCCAGACAAATGAATATCCTTTTATCAAATCCTGAATGTATATTTGCTGTGTACAAATAAAATTGTACACTGTACAACATTTTATATAATTTACATCATGATGCACACATAATTGAAGCAGTAGATCAATATGCAACATTTCAGGACCATTTGTTTTGTCTTATGTCTTTACAATATTACAGTATGACCAATGTTTTATTTAAAATACACATTCATCCTACACCACAAAGAAGCTCTACCTCAGAGATCATGACTGACTCAACAAGGCTTTCATGTAAGCCACATAAACCTCAGTCCTTGGATTTGCTTGAAGGTTTTTTTTTCTTATGAGAAAGGCCACTCGGTGGCTTTTTACTAGCTCTCCTGAAACCATCTTCCTGAAAGCATTTATATCATTTCACTTGTTGCTCAGATGCCTTCAGTTGTTCCCTCATTCTTGACTCTAGCCTTTCTTGTGGCATCGATCTTGTTTCTCGGCCTGTGACCCGTATGAGACTAGGCCTGGTCCAATAAGCTAGACCGAGTGTGTCTACTGGCCACTTTTCTTTTCCTTCTGGAAACTGAAGCTGGTCCGACGACTTAGTTTGCGTTGCTTTTGGGCAAAGTAATCAGCTCGTGAGGTGCTGGCCCGCGATTCCAGGATGTAATTTACCTAAGGCCACAAATGATACACATTTCAACACCTAAATGTAGCTACAAAAATTGGACATTCAGATGCTGTTACATAACATTGTTTTGAGATCACATCACAACATTTACTTTCTAAATCACATTAGTACCAGGGTTAACACTCGGTTATATTCCCTGACTTTTCACTGACTAAAAATCTGGGACAGACACTATGGCAACAAGCTGAAAATGTATGTGATATTTCACAAATGTAGTGTATTGTAAACATTCAGGGTAGTTCAACATTCATTCAAGCTAGCCAAAATGGGGCAAGTTCTCCTGACCTCGCGAGACCATCCTGATCTCGCGAGGTCAGGAGAACTTGCCCCATTTTGAGCATCAAACACTTTCTTTTACCGCATTTTGGTCAGTTTGAAAGCACCAATTTGGAAATGTTCTCCATCAACTTATGATGTAAATGTCTATTATAAAAAATATAAATCCAGGCACCAGGTGACAAAATATAATGCAGTAAGGCTCTCAAGTATTATGTATTTCAATCAAATTCTCCTGTACATCAGCTTCTCTCACTTAAAGCTACACTACCTAATATTTCCACATTCTACAATGTTGAAACATATTTTATATTAAAAGGGTTACTTAAATGTAATCGTCAGACCTCAACACCTTTCATGACTACCTCTCACTATTGTTGGTATAGCCATTTTCACAGTTGTTGTTGCTGAGTACGGGCCACATTTGAAAGTTCCGCCTACTTTAACATATAGTTCTATGACTTTGACAGACGTGGATTATAGCCAATGAGCACTGAGTCTGACAGAACACTGAATTATGGCATACACCAATGTGAAGCACCTAGCATTTCTTCGTGACGTTTGTGAAGTAAAACCCAGCATTCCTCATTCTTTGGCAAGAATATAGGGACAAGGAAAAACAATTATCAATATGGAAAAGATTTCCAAAGAGGGAGAGCTCTAAAAGATGAAAAAGTACTCTTATCACTGTTAGCCTACTTATTCATGCCGTGAGAAGTCTATTATTTTATTGTGTATTTGAAGCCAATAATAATTGCAAACACGATTTTAAGTATTGCAGTATCCTATCGGAAATAGTACATTTTCAAACTCTGTAGTGAGATAAAAAAAATAATTCTGTGTTGATTGGATGTGTAGTCGATACAGACGGACGGACACAGGCAATAAAGCTTTAGGAACTGTCACGGTCAGTTCACACAGTCACCGTGCCATCAAATGGTTTGTTTTGTTTAGCACTGGCTAGACAGTGGTCTGGTCTAGTCTGTACTAGTGCAAGTCATCATGCACAGTTTTCATTTGATTTCCGTTTACCTTAAATACAACTGACTGCTGTGCCTGTGTCAAATGCTGTGTAATGTATCTTATCGAAATACCGGAAATAAGTTTAATAATCATATTACCGTTATTGAAATACATTTGTCTCAATATATATTGATATTGAATTACTGTCTAACCCTAACGTGTGGCTTTGCGTTATTCATACAATGCATTTTACACATTATTGAATATATGATGCAGACATATTAGGAGTAGCTTTTTACTAAAAGGCAATCATCTGCAAATATCCTATTGAACATAATCAAGCCAAAAAATAAATAACATTTATAAAAACAAAAAATAAATAAATAAAAATAGAAATTGGAATTGGGTTTGGGTTTCGAACCTGCGAGCTCAGTATTAAGCCTAGTTTATATTTGACGCGACAGTGCGTGTGGTGCGCGCCAAAATTGACATCACATTTGTGGGTGCGGCCTGGCGCATTGGCCCTGTGTGCCTGTCGCGAGCCATGGTGCGCACATCCATTTTTACCTACCACGTCTGGTGCGGACTGCACGTTGGGTCTTCTACATATAATAGAACGCAGATGGCATGCAGAACTCAGAAAGAATATCAGGGCAGACCAACCATTGCAAACCACAGTTGTGAATATTTTATGAATAAGTATTGACTAATAGCCATGCTTAACAGCGAAATACTGAGGAATTTAAACATAAAACATCCTATTTCTGTTGCTGTGCGGAGGTTGGAAACCTCCCATTCAAATAACACCCATTAGAAATGTGCACTTCTCTTTAGAGGCTGGTCAATTTTAATAAAATGCAAGTTGGCATTCTTTTAGCCTGATCGATGAAGCAGAGTTACAACAAAAGTAACATATTATAGATAGTAAACCTCACGTTCTAAAATTGACATGTCATGTCAATTGTATGTGCATTTATCTAGAGTAGAGGTTTATTAAAATAGTTTCAACTTTGTCCTACTATAATATCCAGTCTGATTCGACTATAAAGACAAGATAAACGTTTACAAATTGGTAAACAGCAACAATGTAGGCTATGAAGAATACACTCCTAACTACGCTTTTCTTCAGCAGACAAATAGACAGTAGGCTGGCTCCGTAAAAACAACACAAAATATACATATGAACTGTAACAGTGTGGTAGGCTACACATTCTCAAAACATTAGAAAATGAGTTTGCAGGACTTGCTCAACAAGTTCCTACACATTTTTGTATACAGTGCCACCATTAATTTTGGGGAATATCGCTACGACACAAATTCCAGGGCGCGTGGAGTATGTAGTGCTCAAGGCGAAGGGCCGTGCGCCACCCAACACGCCAGGTATGTTGAGGCCTTTAGAAGTGCAATGCTTTACCAGTTGAGCTAATTAAAAGTGATGATAACAGTGGCGACAGTCTTATTCAAGCTTGTCTGTGAGAAGGACGGAGAGGGGTTATCGTGACTGTTTACATACATGTGCTGCCATGGTCAAACAAGGGATATAAGATCCTAAGTAGTTCAGCTTGAATAATATTCCTGCGTCAAATAACAGTAAAGCACGTCTAACAATACACACTCTGTCCTATTTAGTGTATTTTGTGACATCAGTGCGTGCTTCAGCATGATTGGTTGAGACTACTCAAAATGTAATACCTCATCCAGTATAATTTTGATGTATGGCAAGTAAGTTTAAACATTATGCAAATTAAATTTCCTGATAATCCATTATTCAACTCAAAAATGTATAACATGTCATGTTATTCCAGAAATGTAATGACCAGTGGGAACCCTGTAGTACTGTATGACACTCTTGGTCTTATTGTCAAGTTATTATGTGCCAAGTGATTACAGATTATTCAGGTGATGTCATATTTATTGTGCACAATGACACCAAGACAGCATTTACGATTAAATGCCATAAAAGGATCTTAGAAAGGCCTAAATACTAACGGCTAAGTATACAAAGTACACCATGATAAGTTGCTCATCATGGTGTAACTCACCTTAAGTACAATTTCATTGACAGTATTTGCGTCAGATTCAAAGTAGAGAGGCTTGTAGTCGTGGTTGCTAAGGTAGGTGAGCTTAAATATTGCATGACCTGTAAGAGAAGGATACAGGACCTTAACCAGACCGCACCGATCAGTGTCCCTAAGGAAGATTCACATGGAGATGAGGGCAAAAGCCTGGTCAGATTTGCAAACACATGTCAACACAACTCTGCCCACACCTGGCACAGCAGCCTAGGAGCAGCAGAGATGCTCCACTTACTGGGGCTGCGCTCCTCCACCAGGTCACAAGCACAGAGGTGGTCTGAGTCGATAGAGATGGGCTTCTGGCGAATCCAGAACTTGGTGCTGGTCTTCTGGTTGGTCACTGGATCGATCTCCACCTTCTCTCCTGAAATTCCTAGGAGGAGGATGTGTGTTTGAGTCAACTTGGCTAAACAGTAAACTATAAACTATGAACAGTACAATACGCAAGTGATAAGCATCCATTCATGTCGCTTTGTTGTTATAAATGGCGAATGGTGACCTAAGGTCCCTGAGACAAAATGGCCTGACAGAATGGGGACATCTCAGCTATTTCTGTACCACCGTTAGTGACAGGATTGTGGTTGCATTGTACCCTCTCAGCGGTGTGTGCACCGAAACGCTCCTCATCAAAAAGATTATGGTGCTGCAGTCATTTGTGTGTGCATATAAATAGCTCACTGTATACAGTAAGAACACACACCTAACAGACTCGTTCATACACAACTATTGAGTGTGACTCGTCTATGACAGGTGTGTCAGCTGTCAATAACAATATGGTATGACAAATACACTTGTCAATCAAATAAGGGTACTTATTTCCCCACTCTGATTTACAAAGAAGCTAGTCCAACAACAACAGGTATGTTCCAGTTCTGGATGCATACACATTCTTGTGTATCCCTGCCCATTTGTTTCCCTTGCTTCATTAAAGCAAGCACAGCATGGCTGCCACCACTAGCTGGCACTGACATCAATCAGGGTCTACACTCCTCCAGTTAACCAGTGTAGGTCTGGTTAACCCCCCCAAAGAACAATATTTAGAAATGTATATTATTGAATTACTGGTTTAATTGTCAATGTATATAATTGCTACAAGAATGCTAACATCTAGCGTAGTAGTGCCCCCTGGTATTTACCCAGCTGCACGTCAGTGGTAAAGCGTAGCTTGTGGATCATGCTGATCTTAAAAGACTTATAGTGGTGGCTGCTCAGCATGTCCTGGACTGTGGTGATGTCGATAGGAGGGTCCTCCTCTGAGCTGTCCTCACCCCTAGAACCTGAGGACGATGGGGAACAAGCAGTACTGCTAGACAACAAGACGTCATGCTTGAACCAGTAGCACATGGCCTACAGAGATGCATTGTTTTAATGTGGCGTGATGGGACTTTGGCGTGTGCTGCTGGCCTATCCACCTCAGAGCAAGCAGTATAGTGGGAGTGTCCTAGCTGAAATTACCACTAAAAAAGCATTCCACAGTTATCAAAGGAAGCTGGCCAAGTGAATTCAGCTGAGGACTCAGATTCATAATATACGTGCAATGTGCTGGCGTTTCTGGTGGAACAAATGTCACCTAGTGGGACAAGACTTACTGTTTTCTCTGACCAAGCAGAACTCCAAGGTGCTCTGGCTCTCCAATGTGCAGTCCAGGTCCACAGACACATTTGGCTCCGTCTGTCTCTCTAGACGATACATGGGACCTGAGGGACAGTGAGGCAGGCGCTGAGCAAACAATAGCTTCCTCGGTCATGGGCTGGAATGCTGTAGACACATTTACACAGCCCCCTATGTGCTGTATTGTTTAGAATGCTGTAGACACATTTACACAGCCCCCTATGTCCTGTATTGTTTAGAATGCTGTAGACACATTTACACAGCCCCCTATGTCCTGTATTGTTTAGAATGCTGTAGACACATTTACACAGCCCCCTATGTCCTGTATTGTTTAGAATGCTGTAG
>JAODLL010000004.1:2148202-2206429 GCA_026546735.1 Forbesichthys agassizii | reverse complement strand
TCTCGCTTTGGACGTACAGGGATTGGATTGCCCTTAAAAGGGACCCCCTCACCCCATACTCCCGCAGCACCTCCCACCCAGCTTTTATTTTCTAGTATAAAAAAATAATACATTTTATTGTGTTACACATTGTTGGATCCGCTGTCTCACTGTACATGCGTCTCTTCATACTTCTGTCTAACAATTAGGCGTTTCTAATAATAGATGGCCATATTTAAAACTCATAATGTAGGTCTGGCGACGTCCCTGCTGTAAGTGAGAGGGTATATTTCAATCTTTTTTCCAAAATGTTAATAATTTCAAAACATCTCTCCTTCCTTCTGCTATTGGAGTTGCAGTTTCCCATTTTATCCCATTTTTGTGCGTAGGCATGGTTCATAGTGTGCGTGGAGGACCGCACATTCTCCTGTTAAGTTTTTTCTTTTTATTGATCACAACCTTTGCGTGCAAAGTGGTGTACGCACGTCTCTAGCCCCATTTTGTGCGTATGCAACATTTATAAATGAGACCCCTAATGATTATGAGCACGTGCAATTCAGCTTCTTGGTCACAAGATACAGTTGATCCACAAATGCCAAATCAGCAGAATTGTGCATGGGGCCTGATCCACATTGCAGGGTGATGTGTGATTGCTCTGTGCATGTGTTTGTGTAGGAGCTGAACAACCGCTGGCGCTCCCTTCAGCAGCTGGCTGAGGACAGGAGCAACATGCTGGGCAGTGCCCATGAGGTGCAGAGGTTCCACAGGTAGGAGGAGGAGCACTGTTCTTCCTGCTTAGAGCTCTTAGCTTTGCACGCTCCTCCATTGGTGTCTGGAACCGCCCCTGAGGTTGGAAAATGATTTAGTTTTTGCTTGAAACCCCTCCCACATATGTTGTGTTGCTGAGTGGCGTGCACTCTTCTCTACTATGTAAGCTAATGTAAGCTATTGTCATAATATAGTTTTTTTAAATATATATATTATTGCTGCAATCTCACTGAAAAGAGTAGTCTACATGGCTTTATTTGAATCAAACTGAGTCTGTCCTGCTAAACATATTTCATCTATATGCTGCAATGTAAATGTAATGAACCTGAAACAAAGGCAATAACTTAAACAATAGTGACATTAATACAATATGATGATCGGTCATCTTGACGGATCGAGAAAGTCTATCGCAAACACATGTAGGCTGCAGGCTGGGTAATAGGCAAGGGAGGAGGGCTCAACTCAGACAGAATTCTGTTAAACTGTCAGGGCTTAGCGTCTCAGGCCGAGGCCCGGGCCCGGATTGTATGCCTGTGAGGGCTTTACACACACATATGGTCCGGGTAGGGCAGTTGTGGGGGATCTCCTGGCCCTCTAAGAAGGGTGCCTAGCTGACCCCCGTGTGTCCTCAGGGACGCTGACGAGACCAAGGAGTGGATCGAAGAGAAGAACCAGGCCCTGAACACTGACAACTACGGCCACGACCTGGCCAGCGTGCAGGCCCTACAGCGCAAGCACGAGGGCTTTGAGAGGGACCTGGCTGCTCTGGGCGACAAGGTGAGCCCCGCCTGTCCGCTAGCGTCATAGGTCATGAAGACCCCAGAGCAGCCCTCACTAACCTGCCGCCCCCCACCCCACCCAGGTGAAGTCCCTGGGGGAGACGGCCGAGCGGCTCATCCAGTCCCATCCAGAGGCGGTGGATGACATCCAGGAGAAGTGCACAGAGCTCAACACGGCCTGGAGCAGCCTGGTGGGCCGCGCCGACCAGCGCAAGGACAAGCTGGGCAACTCCCACGACTTGCAGCGCTTCCTGTCTGACTTCAGGTGGGCGGAACCGGGCTCTGAGCTACGCCCATCCAATCAGGAGACGTCTACTGTAGGAGTGCTGTTGTCATGACAGCTGTAGTTGGTGGCCACACCTGGCTATAACTGAGACTATATAATTCAATGAATAATTCTAATTGTTGTTGCCTTTATTGAAAGGATGGGTTTATGTTAAGGAGGTGTTTGTTTGTTTCCATGTGAAATGTGGTCCTGTGCAGCCCTTTGAGTCAGAGCCAGTGTGATTAAGCTTCATTCTGTCCATCTCCGCAGAGATCTGATGTCTTGGATCAACGGCATCCGGAGCCTAGTCTCCTCAGAGGAGCTTGCTAAAGATGTGACCGGGGCCGAGGCTCTCCTGGAGAGACACCAGGTACTCCTGGGCTTCCACAGCCCACACCGGGCTCACAGCAGCACAGAGAGCAACCTGCGGGTGTCAGGCCAGAGTTGTAATGCGTCTGCCCCTCCGCCACTTCCCAGGAACACCGCACGGAGATCGACGCTCGCGCCGGCACCTTCCAGGCGTTTGAGCAGTTTGGCCAGCAGCTGCTGGCGCGCAGCCACTACGCCAGCCCCGAGATCCAGCAGAAGCTGGAGGCGCTGGACCGCGAGCGTGCCGACCTGGAGAAGGCCTGGGTGCAGCGCCGCATGATGCTGGACCAGTGCCTGGAGCTGCAGGTGACGTTGGAGCCCTCCCACGCCGCTAGTTATCCGCTTGCTAACAGTTTGTTATCCACTAGCTACCCGATTGCTAACAATTTGCTAATTGTTGACAGTCATGGAATAGCGTGTGGTTTCTTGCTAGTGACTGTTTCCCCCACCCTCCCTTTTCCCCCACAGCTCTTCAACAGGGACTGTGAGCAGGCGGAGAACTGGATGGCGGCCCGCGAAGCGTTCCTTGCCAGCGACGACAAGGGTGACTCTCTGGACAGCGTGGAGGCCCTCATCAAGAAGCATGAGGACTTTGACAAGGCCATTAACGTTCAGGTCAACAAAGAGTTTCTTCTTGAAGGTGCTACCGTTGCCCTGGCAGTCGAGGCACGTGTGTGGAATAACTGTTTCTTGGGTCAACAGGAGGAGAAGATTGCTGCCCTGCAGTCCTTTGCTGACCAGCTTGTTGGAGCTGACCATTATGCCAAGCCTGAGATATTCCACCGCCGCAATGAAGTCCTGGACAGGTAGCAGACTGTGTGGTTATCTAGGGATTATATCCACGTGTGAACGTTCTGGTCAGTTCCCTATGCTAAATGGACGTCTGTTCAATCGATAGGTGGCGCCGTTTGAAGGCCCAGATGATTGAAAAGCGCTCCAAGCTGGGTGAGTCCCAGACTCTTCAGCAGTTCAGCCGGGACGTGGATGAGATTGAGGCTTGGATCAGTGAGAAGCTGCAGACCGCCACAGATGAATCCTACAAGGACCCCACCAACATCCAGGTAGAGATTTAGCAGATATGAAACTAACATAGTCTGGAGAAATGCATTTCTTATCGAATAATTTTATAGAGCCTATTGGGTGATTGGGTTGTTATTATACGTAATCAGTTAACAACTTGTCTAACAAGGAAATTTTAAGATTATCACAATGAACTATTACCCAGAATGCCACAGCATTCTGAAATAAGTATTGGGATTTTGCAGAGAAACAAATGTACTGTTGTGTTCTAATGATGTCTCATTGCCTTTTTTTTACTGTTTCAAAAGCCCTTTTTTGTGTGTGTGTTGTCTCAAGTGAGACTGAACCTCTCTTCTTATGGTCTTTATCTTTTTAGCTGTCCAAGCTGCTGGTAAGTTTGAGTAGTGTGTCAGCTAACTAACATCCAAATAGGATTATTGCCATTTTGTCCACGTCTTTGCTTTGTGTGTAGACACGTTGAACAAACATCTTGTCCATCATCTGTACTGTGCAGTGCCAGCTTCTTTTTTCACATGGGTTTTCATGTTAATGTGTAATGTTATGTTTGTCAATGTAATTTGTTTTTTTCGTTGTCTTTTGGTTTTGGTATTTTGTTCTGTTTTAGGTGTGTGTTGTGTTTTCTTAAAGTTTTTTTTTTTCATTTCTTCTCTCTCTCTTTGCTAGCTGCTGGGTGTGGCTTCAATATTTATGTATTTATTTGTGTAATTGTTGAGACGGGGTCGTCATTCAACTTTCTTCAAAAGTCTAAATATATTTATCAAAAAATAATTGAAAGATGGTGGTGAGAATTCAAGACTTTGAGTACTTTCTTTTTCAAAAGGCTAAACTCCTGTTACTGAATAAGGCCTAAGAAGCATGAAGCAGGTTTAATGTGGCCCTGTCTTGGAATAGGTTCAAGGTTGAGTAGATATTGCTGACTGCTCTCATTTCATGTTTATTTGTCTGTTTTGTACAGTGTCTGTTAATGTCCAACATCTGTCCTGGTTGGTGTCTGAGTTTGAAAATGTTTACCTTTGTATATTCTACATTTAGTTTCATATTAATAGCTGCAAAAGTAATGAAACACACAAACACTAATTTTCACACTGAACCTCTCACACTGAACCTCTAGACATCTATAATGAATGCTAAATCCACGCAGTAAAGACAGTAAAGGGATTCCATAAGACCAGAACAAATCATGTTCTCACCCTATGTGTATTCGTGTGTGTGTGTTCTCAGAGCAAACACCAGAAGCACCAGGCCTTCGAAGCAGAGCTGCACGCCAACGCAGACCGCATCCGTGGGGTCATCGACACGGGGAACGCTCTCATCCAGAGGGGGGCCTGCTCTGGCAGTGAGGATGCTGTCAAGGTAAGCTGACCACAGCGGTGTCTGGTGGAGCACATGGCATCGTAATGGCCGCCTAACCTCAACTTCAATGTAGATATCAACCTCTGACATACACACTAACTGGCTTTGTGTGTATTGTTAGGCCCGTTTGAACGCACTGGATGAACAGTGGCAGTTCCTGGTCAACAAGTCTGCAGAGAAGAGTCAGAAACTCAAGGAAGCCAACAAGCAGCAGAACTTCAACACTGGCATTAAGGACTTTGACTTCTGGCTGTCTGAGGTACAGCCTACGGGCCCAGCACACTGTAAGACACCACATCAGATCACCTGGATGTGGTCCTTGCAACTCACGGCTCCTGTTGTGTAGGTGGACGCTCTTCTTGCCTCAGAGGATTACGGCAAAGACCTGGCTTCAGTCAACAACCTGTTGAAGAAGCACCAGCTGCTGGAGGCTGACATCTCTGCTCATGAGGTAGGTAGACCAGTCCGCAGTTCTGCTCCACACGTGGATGTTGCATGCAGGAGACCCTCTTACCCCGGTCTCGCCCCCCAGGATCGCCTAAAAGACCTGAACGGCCAGGCCGACAGCCTGATGGCCAGCAACGCCTTCGACACCACGCAGGTCAAGGACAAGCGTGACGCCGTCAACGGCCGCTTCTCCAAGATCAAGAGCATGGCGGGCGGGCGACGCGCCAAGCTCAACGAGTCCCACCGCCTGCACCAGTTCTTCAGGGACCTGGACGATGAGGAGTCTTGGATTAAGTAAGACATTGACATACACAGCCATTGCCATGGCAATCAGCATGTTCAAAATGTCTTGACCCTGCACCCCCAGAAATAATCCATAAACACAAATCTATTCAATGCCAAAGTGGCATTGAAGAATGAAACCCTTTGTCCTGATTGTGCCCCTCTGCCATCCAGAGAGAAGAAATTGCTTGTGAGTTCGGAGGACTATGGACGTGATCTGACAGGTGTTCAGAATCTGCGTAAAAAGCACAAGAGGCTGGAGGCTGAGCTGGGGGCTCATGAGCCAGCCATTCAGGTGAGGCAATGGCTACTGCACCAGCGGCATGCAGTCTTAAGCAGCGGAACAGCCAGCAGGCTATAGAAGCAGATAGCTGGGTGTGCCTTCCTTTGACGTGGCATGGCATTAGCAGTTTGTTATTTCACCCCGGGTTAACTGTTTATGGTGTTGCACGGGAAACATGCTTGTGGTTATTTCAGAGGATAATGCATCCAGGTTAACATGGCCAACTCAGTGAGTGGGCACACGTGCTGACCATTCCTCTCTGGTTGTTCTCGCGCTCCCAGTCAGTGCTGGACACAGGCAAAAAGCTGTCTGACGACAACACCATCGGCCAGGACGAGATCCAGCAGAGACTGGCCCAGTTTGTGGACCACTGGCAGGAGCTCAAAGACCTGTCCGGAGCAAGGCAAGGTTCTATGCCAGAGTGGGGAGGGGTTGGGGAGGGGGTGAAGCTGCTCAGAGCTACATAAACTATGTGTGTGCGTGCAGGGGCCAGAGGCTGGAGGAGTCACTGGAGTACCAGCAGTTTGTAGCCAACGTGGAAGAGGAAGAGGCGTGGATCAATGAGAAGTTGAACCTGGTGGGCAGCGAGGACTACGGCGACACGCTGGCGGCCGTGCAGGTGACCTGCCCCGACCCCACCACACGCACTGTGCACGCACGCGCCACACGTTGCATGACACTGTGTTTTGGCTCGCCAGGGCTTGCTGAAGAAGCACGAGGCGTTCGAGACGGACTTCACGGTGCACAGGGACCGAGTCAGCGACGTCTGCGCCAACGGAGACGACCTCATTAAGAAGGTACTGCCCCGCCAGCACAGGCCACAACCACCAGCCCACGTCACGTAAGGGCGTCGCACATGAACCCTGTGTTGTGTCCGCTCCAGAACAACCATCACGTGGACAACATCAGCGCCAAGATGGCCGCCCTGCGGGGCAAGGTGTCTGAGCTGGAGAGGGCAGCAGCCCAGAGGAAGGCCAAGCTGGATGAGAACTCTGCCTTCTTGCAGTTCAACTGGAAGGCTGATGTGGTGGAGTCCTGGATTGGTATGTCTGCACCCCACTAGCTAGCTCACCCATTGCTAATAAATAGCATTCATATGTGTGCTGTACTAATTGGTTGTATAGTAAGGTCTAGCCTTAAGAGGCTGCATACTTGATCCTACATGTGGCCTACACTTTATCATGTGGAGTACAGATGTTGAGCTGTAGGCAGACTTGTGACACTTTGGAATACATTCCCAGCATGTACACCACCCAGCAGTTACTGTAAGGTTGGGTTCAGCTAATAACACAGCCAACATGCTGCTGTGGCCAGTGTTGACATGGCTGCTTGTGTCTCTCAGGCGAGAAGGAGACCAGTCTGAAGACGGACGACTACGGCAGGGACCTGTCCTCGGTGCAGACCCTGCTGACCAAGCAGGTAAAGGCTCCACCAGGGATGTGCTCCCCCCCTCCCCTTCCCCCAACCTTTTGCTCCCCCCGCTGACGTGCGCTCTGTCCCCGCAGGAGACGTTCGATGCAGGCCTGCAGGCCTTCCAGCAGGAGGGCATCACCAACATCACGGCGCTGAAAGACCAGCTGCTGGCTGCCAAGCACGTCCAGTCCAAGGCCATCGAGGCGCGGCACGCCGCCCTCATGAAGCGCTGGAACCATCTGCTGTCCAACTCAGCCGCTCGCAAGAAGAAGCTTCTGGAGGCCCAGGAGCACTTCAGGAAGGTAGGCTGGCTGATTAGCCGACAGCCGCACCGCGTCACCGTCCCATAGCCTTAGTGAACTCTGCTCCCGTGGAAGCTGTGGGGATGTCCAGTCACATGACCTGTTCTGCACACGCTTACATCATGATCCTAGCAGAAGCTGAGGCCACCATATTAACACGATGAGGTTCCATGCTAAATGTCCTGTTGAATGCCAGAGGTCATGCTCCCATCCTCTCCCTCGTCTCCAGGTGGAGGACCTGTTCCTGACCTTTGCCAAGAAGGCGTCGGCCTTCAACAGCTGGTTCGAGAACGCCGAGGAGGACCTGACAGACCCGGTGCGCTGCAACTCTCTGGAGGAGATCCGCGCGTTGCGGGAGGCCCACGAGGCCTTCCGCTCCTCGCTGAGCTCGGCCCAGGCAGACTTCAATCAGCTGGCCGAGCTGGACCGGCAGATCAAGAGCTACCAGGTGGTGTCCAACCCCTACACCTGGTTCACCATGGAGGCCCTGGAGGAGACCTGGAGGAACCTGCAGAAGATCATCAAGGTGTGCTGTGCCCAGCTCTCGGCCAGGCCAGGGTCTCAGGACCAGGTGAGGAGCCATCTGGCTCTCTAACTGACGTGGCTGTGCGCTTGCAGGAGCGAGAGCTGGAGCTGCAGAAGGAGCAGAGGAGGCAGGAGGAGAACGACAAACTGCGGCAGGAGTTTGCACAGCACGCCAATGCGTTCCACCAGTGGCTTCAGGAGACCAGGTATGATCAGGCCTGCCTGGGGGAACGTCTGATAGTAGCACACATACCAGATCCACGTGCCTCGGGCACAGCACAGCAGTGGGCTATTGGCAGGGGGTTACACACAAGACGTTCCAATACGTCTGCTAGATGACCTCATTCACAACATCGCTCACTTGTTAGGAGTTGCATAACGCACACATTCCTTTACGAAGTATTCAGATATTTGAAGTACAATCGTCCCATGCTTTGGTGTATGTAGTTTTTAATGAATTAGCTGACGTATTTGCTGGTAACTGCACTCCTCATCAGCCTCCTTGAGGTGATTAACTGCATGAAACGAGAGCGATGGTGTACAGAAGGCTCATGTAGCATGCTAGTTATCACTGTTGTATTATGGACTGTGTATCTGCCAGATGTTATTAATCTGTTTGTGTCTCTTTGTCCCTCCTTCTCTTGGCTGCTTCCTCGTTCCTGCTTGGAACTGCTTTGCTAAACAGGACATATCTTCTGGATGGGTAATTATCAACTTTTCTATTGTGTGTGTGTGTGCTGTCTTCAACAACCATTTCTGAAGGCAGCGATTTATTGATTTATTTAAAGGGACCCTCCTTGAGTTGTTAGGAATCGCCTTTGTGACTGAGACGTACATAACTGAGCCATTGTTTTTGACGGAGAGCAAATCTGAGGGCTGATTGGCTCAGACATTTCTCTACCCCTCCCCTGTAAAGGCCCTAGTTACACTTTCATGGACCAGTGTCTATCTTCATATAAACTCAGCTTGGTTCATATAAACTGAGTTTGGGAGATATTCTGGAGGACATATTACCCAGTCAAAGAGAGTACCTTTAACTCAAACCATTTCACATGAAGAGTGTAAACTGGTCCAAGGCAAAGCCAGTTTTTTTGGTCAATAGGCATTCCAAGGCTACTTTAACGAGCTAGATGAGTACATTTTAGTTAACGTTTGGTGCTTAGTCTGTTTGAATACTGTGTGTCCTGGTGTATATTAATGTGCTTCAACTGACTGCGGTCATTCCTCCTCTCTGCATAGCATAGCCTACCGACGGGTTATCTGTGTCTATCAGTACCAAGTTGCTGATGATCTTTCCGGAAGGTCAATCTCTTTCAAAGCTTTTTGTATTTTGACCCACCCTAGTGCCCCCAGAGGGTCATGTGACACAATGCACCTCAACTTAAAAACACCATGTTGTGTGTGTGTGTGTGCGTGCAGTATCATTTGTACTAACACTCACTCGGTATTGTAACTGAATGCCAGGCATAGACTCTGTGTATATGACTTCCTTAAGCACTGTTTTCAGTGATAGGTTAGTTTTCACTTTTTGGATTTTCTTGTTTGATTCAGGGGTGGAAATTGCAAGAGCTTCCATTAAATATACTGTATGCCTTTGTATTGTGTGTAAATGTACAATTTGGATGCTACTTCTTTTTCATGAACAGCAATTGTCTTTAATGTTTAATCATTTGGAGACTAGAGAGAGATAACATTGCAGTTTCCACCTTTTTGTCGTAGCCATAACTTTGCATGGTATGGGTTACATGTGAATTATTACATTTGCAAAAAAAGGACAATCTTTTTCAGTCTAGTATTTTTATGTATCGTCCTCAAAACATTCATGAATGTAACAAATATTGATTTGGTGGTGTTTTATTAAAAGAGCAGCCTTCCTTAATTCTTTGACGTCCTTGAATCGTAAACATTTCATTCATTAATGAATGAATGAATGAATGAATGAATGAAATACATTTATATATGAAAAATAATATTACAAATATTAAGAGTTGAGATACGAACCTTCATAAACTCAATTACTACATCAGTCATGTGACCTGTGTGCAGTAGACTGTTGTCTATCCTGGCTGAGATTGTTTTGTTTGTGTTCAGGTCATGCATGGTGGAAGAATCTGGCACCTTGGAGTCGCAGCTTGAAGCAACCAAGGTAAACCTACATCAGTATAAAGCGTCTGGCTTAAAAGATGGATTGGCTAGTTTAGTTAGTTCTCTGAACCAATACATGGTTATTGAGCTCTGTATGGCATGAAACAAGCTATGGTTTCCAGGAGCTTCAATGGTTATCTAAACTTAGTTTCTTCTTTCAGTTTGCACATTTTAATATAGAAGATAGTAAATCACTTTGACCTCGTCATGCGATTGTTTGAGAACCACTGATTAAGCAGTTTGTTGGCGTGTTGTAGCGTAAGCACCAGGAGATTCGCGCCATGCGCAGCCAGTTGAAGAAGATCGAGGACTTGGGTGCAGCCATGGAGGAGGCTCTCATCCTGGACAACAAATACACAGAGCACAGTACTGTGGGCCTGGCCCAGCAGTGGGACCAGCTGGACCAGTTGGGCATGAGGATGCAGCACAACCTGGAGCAGCAGATCCAAGCTAGGTACGCCACACAACATAACACCGGAGAGTATACGGCTTGGTGTTTCAATGAGTCCGGTGAAGAGCTGGTCGCTTACCAACAATGTTGTCTTACCCAGGAACACCACTGGGGTGACAGAAGAGGCTTTGAAGGAGTTCAGCATGATGTTCAAGTAAGCCCCAATCACATCCCTTAGGCATCATGTGGGATCACACAGGTGGATCATTTTGTAACACATCTCATCCTTTTCTTAACATCAAGGCACTTCGACAAGGAGAAGTCAGGCCGTTTGAACCACCAGGAGTTCAAGTCGTGTCTGCGCTCGCTTGGCTACGACCTGCCCATGGTAGAAGAGGGCGAGCCTGATCCAGAGTTTGAGTCCATCCTGGACACTGTAGATCCCAACAGGTCTGTGACATTCATGTGTCTGATGAATATGAACAATGCATTTGTATCTATGCCACTAAGTAAGCCACATGATTAAAATACTAAATATTTCATAACTAATAAAAGCATTTGGCTATCAAATCACAAGGCTTTAAACACCCTTTCTACTGTACCTATACATTCACACAAGTGTTATGTTCTCTCCAGTCCTATAAAGCTTGCTTGATTGATGAGCTTTGCCCCAACAACTTGTCTAAGTGAAATGAGCTAAAATACCATAAACACTACAGAGCATGTGTACAATGTAACATAAAGTAAAGTGTGCCTGCAGTAGAGAGAAAGTGCACCTTACCAAGTATGGTGGTGCGCGTTGCTGTGAGAGGCTAACTGCTGCTGTGTCTACACAGGGATGGCAACGTGTCCTTGCAGGAGTACATGGCCTTCATGATCAGCCGCGAGACGGAGAACGTCAAGTCTAGCGAGGAGATCGAGAGCGCCTTCCGTGCCCTGAGCACCGAGAACAAGCCCTACGTCACCAAGGAAGAGCTCTACCAGGTGAGAAGAAGGGTTAGTGCCTCCGTACAGCACCTTGTTAAACAGCAGAAGACAGGTGTTCATTCTCTTCCTCTTCTCTCCAGAACCTTTCCAAGGAGCAGGCCGACTACTGCATCTCCCACATGAAGCCATATTTAGACAGCAAGGGGCGTGAGCTGCCGTCTGCCTTCGACTTTGTTGAATTTACCCGCTCGCTATTTGTCAACTGATCCCTCCCCCGCCAGTGACCAATCGGGATGCGTTTTTCCTCCCTCCCACACACACACGCGTGCTTAACACAGCAACACACAGCTGAAACTGCATGATTTACTCACTAGTAACAAAGTAATTAATACAGTACCTGTGCATATTTGTCTTGCTGTAACCTACACTACCTGTGCTACTTCAACAATAATATAGTGGATCTGTCTGCATACTGAATGTGATTGTCATAGCTTGTGCCTCTGCTGGATTTAAGAACCTATTAGTAACAGTACACCGAAACTACTGCAGTGTGCTTTTAATAAACGCTACTGGTTAGAACTGGATACCCCATAATGTTCAACTGTGTCTTTATTTGAATGAAATAGGCAAATATACATGAATGTACAAACAAGGCTAGGTGTTGCTGAAAATATATTTGTGAAACTAAAGCAAAAACGCAGTGTCATTCTGCAACTTGGTTAGCTAGTTGTTCTAGCTGGGTGGTCTCTCGAGGCCCCTGTTCAGTCAGGTCAGCGCTCAGATGCCAGATGTTGAGTGTCCCGGCTGCATTGCCCACTGCCAACAGGCTGCCGTTTGGGCCATTGAAGGCCAGACAGGTAGCAGCCAGGCCCCTGCTGGTCTGTTCTATAGTGGCTGCTGGGCGACAGGACCTCCGGCCCAGATCAAATATCTGCACCACACCTGGGATTGGACCAGAATGATCAAGTGAGATGTGGAAGTATGTTATCACACATCACACATGCCCTCTGATCCTGTGAGAGGGCTGTACAGATTAAAACTAACAAGCCTCTTCCCTCATTCTAAACTAACTGGAATTAGCTTAGGGGAGGAGTTGGCTAAACTAATAACTAAATTCAATAGTGTTTACTAGTATCCCATCAAATATGGAAAAATATACATTTGGAACAATGCTAATAACTAAATTGAATAGTCTAGAATACCTGCATGTCCAAACTTGATTTACCCCATGTGCTCTTAAGAGTATTTGCACAGGACAGGTACCTTGGCCAGTGGCAGCAGCAAATACCAGCGGTCTTGTTGGGGACCAGCGCACGTCAAACACATATGAGTCTGACACTCGCAGTGACATTAGAGGGCTGTCCTGCAGCAGCGTGTGGAGGTGGGCCAAGCCATCTGTACCTACGCTCACAAACAGGTTCCTGAAGAACATAAAACAGTTATATCATGGAATAATGAGGAATTATGTCTTTTAAAATTAATGGAATACAACCCAAGACCTAATCACATTGTGGATGTGTACTACATTCACATATCCATAATTACTTACAGTATGTAACAAAATGATACATCTTGACTTTAGGCATGTGATCTGCTGATACGGTTTAGCTAACCTTAGCTAACCCTCCACGATTCATCAAATATGGTCACCTCTGGACCAATGAGGGGCTGGCATAGTGTGTGTATGGTCACCTCTGGACCAATGGGGCTAGCATAGTGTGTGTTTGGTCACCTCTTGATCAATGAGGGGCTGGCCTAGTGTATGTTTGGTCACCTCTGGACCAATGAGGGGCAGGCTTAGTGTGTGTGTTTGGTCACCTATGGAATGGAGAGCAGTGTACAGAGTGGACTGGGCTGCCACTTGGCCTGAAGGAAAAGACGGCAGGAGCACGGAGTGCCACACTGTGGCCTTCAGAGGGTACTGCAGCAGGCATCTGCGAGGAGAAGGAGCACCTGAGGAGCAGGCCGCCCTCCGAGCCCACCAGGAAGGTGTCAGGGTCCCATGGCGACACGGCCAGAGAGGTCACACCCACGTAGTTGCTCCCTCTGGCCTATTAGGAGCCAGCACATTACAACCACATCATCAACACACTGAACAAACTAATATTAATGTTACCAATGTGGCTCACCTTCATCTTGGCACTGCTGCCGTGGGGCACCTGTTCTCGGATAAGGGCGTAGCCTGCGGTGGGTACAAGCCTCCCGCTGGCTGAATCCAGCGCCCAGACCAGCACCCTGCCTCCTGAGCAGGCACTGAGCACCCCATGCTCTCCTCTCCTCTGCAGGGGCACCCAGTCCACCTGAACACAACACCATTTAATACAGGAACAAATGACATTGATACAGGGCCCTGCTGTATTGGAACAATGTTGTATTGTTTCAGTTAGAGTACTATTTAGCAACATGTAGCACTAAACATAGGACTGCAGATCCTTTGATTTACATGTCATCTTTTCATAGGTTCTTTTTAAAAGCTCTGATTTAGCCATCTGAAAGAGAACCCTGCTAACTAGCCTTGTATACTGGTTCCCTGTGGCTGTCTGCAGACATTCCAGTTTGGGCCAACACAGGGTCCTGCATCTGACTGGTATCCCAGACCACCACTTCTCCAGTGTACAAGCCACCTGTGGACACAGACAGAAGAGAGGTGGTATGTGTGTACATTCACAACACTATTATTATCAGTGCCACATTTAACCATTCAGACGTTTTAGGGAGATGTACTGTAGCATATCGAAAGTATATTAATGGCCGTTTGCAATCCCTTTTGCCCTTTTAGCTTAGTAATATTGTTTCTTTTCAAAAGATTGGATTGTATGTGCATGTGAACCTTCCACATAGCCACCGGCAAAACTAAGCTCATCAGAATGTGAACCAATGTGAACAAGAAACATGTTTCTACAGTATGCTATAAAAAAAAAGTTAAAAGTAAACACAGATGTTGTTTCTGTGATCATTTCAAATATAAAACGATAAAGTTACGCTCCAAATCACACCTGTATTGCTTAAATGGTCAGCAGAATACCTGCAATCAAAGATGGCCGCGTAGGGTGGAAGCAGAGAGCAGTCACAGTAGTTGACACATCGATTGTCAGGTCTGGTTGTTTGGGGTTCAGGAATCGACGATCCAGATTCCAGGTACACACATGTGCATTCTCTGTGCTCCAGTCACCTTCGTCGATGCTGCTCAGCAGAAAACACACACACGTTCATTCTCTACCAGAATGGTCATATTTTAGGGTATGTGTATATGTATATGAGTATATGTATGTGTTATTCACACGTTGAACATACCGCCCATAAGCACATGCGATTACAGAACCAGTACAACTCCACGAAGTGCCGGTTACATGAAGACCTCTCTCTTTAGCGCTAGCATGTTGAAGGGAGTGTAAACATGAAACCTGCATAAATGGATGAACAACCTTTACCACGCTGAGAACAACAAATGTAATGTTACAGGTGTATTTTATTAAATGGGGAGTGTCTTTAAAGTTGTTTGTAGTTAAGGTCCTCACAAGTTGACTCTTCTCTTCCCAGTTTTCATGGAAGCCATCAAAAGCATGACTTTTAGCATTCTTCACCAACTCTTTAATGACAACACCCTCAACCCGATGGAGGAAGTCCTTAAGACCCGGAGGCAATGGCTCTTGCTGGTTTTGGACCAGTTTCTCCAACAGATGGTCCTGTGGCTCTGTCTGGCTGCTATTGGCTAGCATGGACGCAGTCTGGACCTCAGCTTCAACGCTGTGCACTGCTTTGGTCTGGCAACCTCTCTGAAATACAGATGCAGGCAGCAGATATAATGTTGTACTAATTGTCCCAATACAGTCTAATGTGCCAACATTATAACAACAGTTGCAATATTCTAAATATATTATTTACTTATATATGTGTGCCTTGATTTAACTATCTTAAATCTACTGAAATGTTATGTTTTAATACTGAGGAATTAAATGAGTTAGCATTTCAGGTGTTTTAGCAAGTAGGTTGGTTAGAGCTATAGACATTGGACTGCTGGCTGGGTAGACAAACCTGACACCTTTACTGGGATGTTGACATCACAGACTGCAATAGACCTGCAATAGACCTAACTGGCCTTTTGCCTTCGATTTGAAATGAGGCTGGTCAGTCGTCATCATCAAACATATTTCTTTACTGACTGTCCCCTAATAAGTTAGTGTGTGTTATAACTAAAAAACATGTCGCCAGACCGTCCTATGAGGTGTCGGAGAGTGAGGATTAACACCGCACAGCTACCTGCTGGCCACCGTTACATGTGCATTATGTATTTTAATTTTTTTTGTAGAAGAATAGTACAACAATAAAACACAGTTTACGAACAGACTACATAACACCACCGTTTCTTTAAGGCATGTCAAAGCGGAAGTTTTGATGGGTCAACTCAATATTGACAATAATTGAATTTGATCAAATAACCTACCTACCGATTCTTGTAAAGCATGTTGATATTTTCTCCACAGCGATGCGATATCGACAGGATCTATTGTTTCGTCAGAAAACATGTTGTCGCAATGTCGGCCTTTTAAATAATTGAAGTACCGTAAGGTAATTCTAAAGCATAGCGTAGTTGCGTTCAGGCAGCAACGTTCTTATAAGATTTTCTGGATTCCCATCATTTAGCCCATATGTATTTAACACAGGCACCTCCGTTTACATAGCTACCATGGATACAACCCCATGGATACAACCAACCACAAACAAGGACGATAAAACGAGGGCCATTTTGTAGGCTATGTAGTCATCTATTTCCAAATATGGACTTCCGCATTGCATTTTGAAAAACTCATAGGATTGATTTATTATGTTAGTGAGATTGAGCAATTGCATTCTAATTGGGAAATTTAGTTTTATTTTGCTAATAAAATCCCATCTCAAAGTTGCACCCACCAGCAAAATATTTAAAATCTCTAAAATAAAAAAATAAAAATAACCACAAATACAAAAAACTAGATACATATTATAAATTGAGTAGCCTAACATGCAGGCTGCATGTGTAGCAGATAATTAGGATGATACACCATTAGGCTATGGCGATCTGAACACACGTGTATGATTAACAAATGTAGCCTATAATTGAATTTTTCCTCAATCATTCTCTGTAGTAATCATCTACATTGATCATCTATAGGCTACAAGTACAATAATATATCCAATTTATTTGTATTTGTTTGAAATATGTCATTATTAACAATTTTAGTTGAACAGACACTCCACCTTCAAAAAGACTAGGACACCCTGCAAGCTTTGCCGGGTTAATGTTCTGACTAAAATATCTAACACTTAAAACGCTTCCCTTGCTAGTCGATAATGTGTTTACACCTGCCCAGATCACCAGCACCAAAGACACTGGTAAACGTTTGTTTACCATCTATTATTTATATTCCAGACCTTGGCATGTGCACTAGAGATTATCAATTTTACAAGATTAATCTGCAAATGAGACATCAGAACACAAATTTCACAACACACAACAATTTCACTGCATCATGTTTTTTTTTATTAACTGACGCAATAAAAAAAAATTATACATTTTATATTAACATATAAAAATTCCATTGCACATAACTGTGCAGGATGCTACATTTAGGAAGAAAAATGTAATGTCCACTTAAACCCCTCTATGCAGATCTACTGTTATCTTGGCCTCAAATGTTAATGTGTAGCCAATAGGCAGATGAAAACAACATATATACATAAAGAAAAGCAAAATAAAGCAGTGTAAAGCATGTTGCTTGGAACAAGGATGATTGAAGAACAGAAGAAAGTGGCACCATCATTTTGAGGCTTAATCATCCTCACCATCATCCTGCAAAGACAGTTAATTTGACATCCAACCTGACAAAAATTCCAATTCGACAAAAATCCATCCATTACCTCCCCATCTTCGTCATCACCACCTTCTTCATCATCATCCTCCTCATCCTCGTCGTCGTCAAGCTCTTCTAGGCCTTCATCTTCATCCTCATCGTCTTCACCTTCCAAGCCAGGGACCTTGAATATTTAGATAAAAACATGTTAATTGTCTATTTTGACATTATTAGAGTACATGAATACGATTAGTAAAGTCAAAACAAATACTAGCAACCCCACACACAAACAAAAAAAGTGTCCTTTAAAATAGTCCGTTTGCCAAAAATCTATCTATATGCAATGTCTGCACTTCTGAGACAACCTTGGTCTACCACAGGGGTGGGCAATGATTTTCACTTGGGGGCAACATTGAAAATGTCAGAACTTTGCAGGCCACATTACTTTGTTAACACATTTTAAAATAAAACACAAAACAGCTGACTTTGTTAACTTATATGAATATAGGCAATTCCTATGCAAAACCTTTTTCATAATCAAACGTAACAGTTCACTTTAACTGTTTTCTTTTACGCAGCAGTAAATCAAGTAACATTCCGTAGAGCTCGTCAAGTAATTTTATGTTCCATTATTTTTATGTTTGATGTACCGGGCAGAACGTCTAAAAGGGCCGCATCTGACTTTGCCCTGGCCTAGCACAAAGCCATGTCATCTCTCATTGTTGATTTTTAGTTGTAGCAATTTTAAGGAAGTTTAGATTTTTCCATGCATTTATTGTAATGTCCATGCGACTACTGAATGTTTAAAATACAATGTTTAATTTAAAGCAAGTTTTGTTTCATTTTAAAATATACAGGAATTAACTATCAAACACAAAAATAATCTGGTCTAGGTCACTAATAAAGCAGATATTGTCCGTTAAAAAAAAAAAAAAAAAAATTTGTCAAGCCCTAGTTGAAGTACTGAAATGAACCTGATACACTAAAATAAAGTTCCCTCTTCTGAAAAAGAGAGCACTCAGTAAAGCATGGGATCATACCAGGTAGTATTGCAGCGGATTAGGCCAGATGTCATCCTTAATGATTTCTCCAGCCTCGTCAGCTCTTACATCAGACTGGTGAACAAACCAGGTGAAGAAGCTGTCTGGCTCCTCATGCTGCCTCTTCTTTCCAGCTTTGTTTTGCACTTGAGCAGTGCGCTTTGTCAGGTCCTGTACATCATAGGAGAAACATGAGCTCTTCCATATATGATGAACGTGTGCAGATCCATGTCTTTTACAGAGTCAAATAGGATAGGAATAGAGGAACACGATAGAACAACCTTTCCAGGTTTCCATTTGATTTCACTTGATTTGGAGGCAGGATCCCGTCGATTAAAGTGAAACTCTTTGGACAGGATTTTGTTCTCAAAAAAAGGATTTTCATCGAAGGACTGGAGGCACAGAGAAAGAATGTTCACTAGTATCAAATGCAGTATTTTTATATGAATGTGGGCCTGTGCAGTGTGTTACATGTAATGAATAATGTTTGGTCTAATTACTCACAAAATCTATCCTATAACCCGACTTGATATCGTCAAACTCTGTGACCTCCACCTTGGACAAATAATGAAGAGCCGCCTCATCGTCCTCACCCAGTAGAGCTGTAACTATAGACCACAGAATAATCACTGGCTAAGCAAAGCATCGTGAACATGACTCACATCAATTATATATGAAATACCACAAGCAAGTTGAGATATTTAAGAAGAGTTTAAAACTCCTTAAGACAAAAGTTTCACATTGAACCATCACTGGAAGTTAAAATGCATTAATATACAAAAGATTCCTAAAAATAGTCAGTTATCTATAATAACTTTTTTTTTGTCACACTACCAGCTTCATTAATGTGTCAAGCCTATAAAGTCATTATATTAATTATCAACTTAATACAAAGAAATGATTAATTATTGGTGACTTTGTACAGTACATTTCTAGTGTACCACGCAATATTAATCAATGTAGGTTTAAGGATTAGGCAATACACCTGTTACAGAGATATCACAGTGTATGAACAAAAAATTGTCGATATTTGCACTTACATTGTGGATGGTTGACAAGTGTTACCACCCAGAATTTAGGGATCTTTGCTATGAGTTCTGATCTCTTCTGGAAGAATGTCTGCTTTAGTTTGTTGTACTTCTGTTCTACCTTTAAAATTTCTTCACTGGCTTGTTCGTTGAGTCTATGAAGAATACATAATACAAATAAATCTGCAATCATGCAAAAGCACCAATATAAGATATATTAGGAAACAAGCACTTACCTGTCTATTTCATTTTGTACTTCATCAATGTGTTCAATTGCCTCTTGCTGTTCTTTCTCTGAAAGCATTGCTTCTTGCTGTTCTTTCTCTGATAGAAAAAACATATAATAAAATACAGTATTTTACCATGCAGCATGTTTATTTTTATTGGCGTATAAAATAAACACATCTCAAACATATTTAGAGCACCACCGGCCACTGCGTTAATTTGCAAATTATCTTGATGTTTATTCAATATTTCCCTCCCAAACGGATAGTTGTGTTGTATTAGCAAAAATATATTTGGAGATATACAGTACCAGTAGCCTACTGTGAAGGGGTCCTCACATACAGCTTCCGGATGTTTTTTAAAAGGCCGCGGAGTTTAAAGTATAGATATGGTTTAAAATATGGGGTTTGATTATATTTTGTCCACGATCCAGTTTACAGCGCAACAAGAGTGTATATGGGATACGTGACAAAGCGCAGGCGTGAATGTTAATACAACCAATAATAACGTACTACAATGAACCGATAACAGTCGTTGACAGTGGCTAGTAGTATGGTAGCTAATGTAGGCTAACAAAACGGCACAGCAAATTCATCGACCATCCACAGCAAATAACTCTTAATAATGCGCTAGCACTAGCCAATAAATTGCATTACGATTTAGTTTCACAAGCTCAGTGCACAAAGTCGATGTATATTCATATATCAAATATATGTTGTCTGTGTTACAAGGAATAAGCCTATTTACAACGACGTAATCTTGAGGTCATTCCTTATTATTGTATTATTACCAGAGGTCTCCTCCTGGTCTGAATTCTCTTTTCGGCTGGCTTTCGCTGGTGATGCCGACATGATCTTTATCTGTATCTGGAACTTTCAACTAAGTTATATTCCTGTTTTATGCGATTAGAGACTTTCACCGCACAAAAACGCGTGTCTGCACTCAACAATGATAGCAGCAGCTTTTGCACGCGTTCGCGTCCTATTTTGGTGCGCTACTGCCACCAACTGGCCCGGTATATAAACAACATATCTATTTGAAACTATTTGAAAACGTAGACATTTTGTGCAAAATATCAAGACAGCGTATTGTTATTTAAGACCATTTTCAGCCAGCACTGGGTATTTGCCAATATGTTGACGACATTGACGTTGAAGCAATATTGAATGAGAAGATATGCATGTTTTTATGTTTTATTAAAATGTAGCAACAGGAACGGGACCACGCATAATTGATCTATTAGTCTCTAATATATATATATATAGTATAGTATATATAGTAATTAGTATATATTATAGTATATATAGTAATTAGTATATATATATTTATATATATATATATACTAATTTATAATTTCCCTCACTCTTCCACATCGATCCAGCGGCACCAGAGAGGCTACTTAATGGGCGGGTACAAAGCCAATCGAAATACCTGTATTTACATTATCATAATAACCATAAAGCGCCAGACCACGCATTTCCGGTTCACCGGACGTGACGCTGTCGTCTCTTCTCTTGCCACATGTCGACGTGCACTCGTTTGGTGTATTGATGGGACGCGCACATACATTGATTAATATAAGGGGCTGGGAGAGAAATGCGCTGTTGTGACTGGGTCTCGCGCTTGACAGGAATCGCCCAAATTTGGCTGCAGCTTCCTGTGTAGCACGAGCCCAATGGTTATGGTGCGCTTCTCCCGCGTGTGGTGGCGGGGCTTCGTGTTTCCTGCGCTGCATCGACAGCAAGGCTGGACGTCAAACTTTACTACATTGTTATTAAAATATTCAAGCACAAAGGCAGCTCCCCAGTCCCACAAGATGGAATATCAGGTAGACCGCTAAATGATTCTCTCATTTTCTTTATATCTAGCTATAGCTGTAATAAGCTACGGTAGCTACCGTAGTAACTAATTCAGTTTGGCAAACCACGTCAACTTTATACCGGTACCAGAACATATAGCTGGGTTGTTGGCGAACGTTTTATGTAGTCACGCATGTAGTTTGTTAGCTTTTGATTTGATGATGTACTCTACAATTAATTAACACAGATATGTTCTGCTTTACTTGATGGATCCCGTTTAGTGACCGTACACTACTGGCGGTAGCCTACCGTGTCGTGCATACTATGAAAGTTAATGTTTCATGAGTCGCCAAACACGAGTCTTGTTGGTAAACCCAAGTTAATTGTCCATCCGTAAGAATTTACAATTTTACGAGGACAACGGCACTCTAAGGTTGTTAGTTAAGCGAGGGGATTTGGTTACACAGCACACATCTTATAGATGGCCATTGGACGGTGTCTGAGGATGTTAATTACAAAGTTTCTGACCAGGCAAATGTACAAAACAAATTAACATGATTTAATTAAAGGAGATGTATTTGGCCACCACCTCCAAACTATTAGGGGGCAGCATTTTGTGTGGTCCCTTATCCACCTCTAACATCCAAACTCCTCATAGTCTCTGATCCACTTTTGCAATATTTTCAGTCAGTCAATCCACTACTGGATCAAAACACAATCTAACATTACAGTCATCACTCATCAGCCAGCTATTAAAAACAATGCCAACATCAAGGCAACAATACCCAAAATGATTCTGCAGAAACTCTGCATTGTTTTTGCTGACAATGCATGGTTGGCCTGGCTATGCTAAACATTGCTCTCAGATCAATGTCTTTTCTCCGAGATTATAGTCTGGAAACACTGTTCACATTGTCGTTTGCACAGCCACCCTGCTGGCGGTCCAATCAGGATGGGTTAGTGAGTCAAGCATGACTACACCAGCCTAGGCTTAGTACAGTTTTGAGAAAGACCATATTAACAAGAAAACACCCTAGCTAAACATTTATCAATGCCATTTAGACAGTTTTTGGTACGATTTGTACTTGGTTGCCCTAATCATTGTTGCAATAACAGATTTGCTGAGAAAATATATTTTAATATGCTTTAAACATTAACCAAGATAACATATTAACACTCAATTACCAGACTTAACTTCCTTGTTGTTAGGTAAGAGAAAATATAGTAAACAAACCCGACTACTGTCACTCGTTCTTCAGAAAACCAAAGGGTGACGTCACAGAGGATTGGTCCATTTTGGTTCTGATCAAAAGTAAAAAAGTATTAGGCCTACCGTAGCTTGCAAACCAATAGGAGTAAATTGTAAAGATAGCCTATCAAAACATACTCTACATTTTCTTGCAGTGTAGGCTATGGAGTAAGTAGTGGTATAACCAGGGTCAGGCAAAATGTGTTCCAAATATAATATAATGCTGCCCCAGCAGTCCACCGATTATGCCATTGATTGTTTGGATCCCTCCTAACAGGTGAAAAAGTGATGCTGTTCTGAGAGAAGGGTTAGGGCTAACCCTAGCATTTCACTGGGGATATTGAGCTATAATATACATATAGCATGAAATAATACTTCAGAAGCCAAAGAACATGTTGACGGAGAAGGTAGTAATATTACAAGATTTTACACAAATATGACACTGCATAATTTTTGTTACACTAACATAAACAAAGCTTTAGTTTTGCTTAAATTGTGTTTACGTTTTCAGCCTACACAGTGCTAAGCATTTGAATGTCGATATAACATGTTTGCGGAATGATGGGCTTTATTTCACACAAGTGTGGTGTGGAAAACGTATAGATTTTATAATCATTTCAATTATTTGTTTTTGTACTATTATGCATTATATGACATTGTCAAGAATAGAGTGCTCATGTCTGCGGTCTGAATACTGTGTGTAATATATGCAATTAGTCCACAAAGTTGCACAATACAATATCTGGGGTCCGGGCACGGAGGGGCAATGACTGAGGTGCCATTTCCCTAATACAAGTCAAAAACACCATAAACAGTTAAACGTTGAATCTGTTTTTGTTAAGGTAAATTGTTACGTAGTGTTGCTTTAAAGGCCTGATTTGCATCGCTCCATGTTGCATAGTGTTGCTTAACAATACTAGTCAAGATAAGATATCACTTCAGTTCATTGATCCTTGAAGAGGATTGTCCAGCATGTATCAAGAGAGCAGAATGTGCATTTTACATTTAGTTCATCATTGGCAGAGTACTCTGAAGTACCAAGTAAAATATCAATTGTAATGTGTGTGTGATAAATAATTGGTATACTGTATATAATATAAAGCAATGTTTTTAAAATTTCTACACTGTTTTACTCACACAGGACGCAATTTGTACCCTCAACACTCTACAGACCAATGCCAGTGCTCTAGAGCAAGTGCGAAGAGAGCGAGGGCACCCTCAACTTCAGCTCCAGGCTATGAGGGATTTTCTTAATCGAGCTGGCCTGATGGTATGTCCAATGCTATTTAAGGCAGTGTTCTGTGAGGCGAGTGGGGGCATGTAGTAGAATATCAGACATACAGTAGATATTGGTGCACGTTTTCCGCCATGTTTGACTAATGGGGAGTGTGGCAACTGGTTAATCTTACTTTATTTGTGTCTGCCCCAAAGGTTGAGGACCTAGATAATCTTAATATTATTCATGTCACAGGAACGAAGGGGAAGGTAAATTTACATATTATTTGCATGGTTTGCAAGCCACATTTATATCCTATCTTTTAAGCTTACATTGCACAAAACATGCTTTCACAATAAATAACCAATATTGTTAACTAAATTATAACAGAGTAAATTGTCATTCATTTAGGGCTCAACATGTGCATTCACTGAACACATTTTGAGAAGTTATGGCTTTCGGACAGGATTTTACAGGTACAGCCTATTTCAACTTTAAACTGACATTGGTTTCATGTTACGTTAGGTCACGACGAGTCACGGTTATGTGTGTGAAAACGGTTACCAGGAAATGAATGGTCTCATATATATGTGTGGAATATCAGCCAAGGAGAACTAGTTGGGTTGCTCACTCACTATGGTCTTACCTTTTTTATTTACCTAAGACCCAAACTACACCCTCACAATAGGGCTGGGTATTGCCATGGACCTTGTGATACGATGCGTATCACGATACATGGGTCATGATACGTATGGCATTACATTGAAATAAGATACATATTGCAATACTAAATTAATAATTTAATGACATAAAAAAAAAGAATATATTTAATTCTGCAGACAAATGTAGTCAAAACTATTTAAATATTTCCATTCCAATTTGCATTGCACTGACTAAATACACTGGTCTGAAATGTAGATGCCATAGCATCATAATAAAATAGTGTAAAGTATTCTTACTACAGATTATCTGAGCACTGCTGTATGGCAACTAGCATCCTAGCTCTGACATATACAGGAGCAGAGGGACATTTAAGGACATCTAAAATCAGTTTTAACCAGAAATGTATGGAAGAGTATTGCTGCCACACACGTGGATCAGGTATTAAGTAATAACGTGATACAGTAGTTTTGCGTAGTAACGTGATACAGAAGGTTCTCATTATAACATGATAATACTTCCACATGATATCTTGGCCATCTAGCCTGTTTGCTTGGATGGAATTTGATATTGTATTGAGCACAGTGATTCAGATGTTTGTGTGTGCAGACGTAAAGCAGCCCTGTTGCAAAAACGGACAAGTGGCTGCATCTTAATGATCACAATCCCCAAATTGGCATAGCCTTATAGGGCAGGTGTGAGCAATTATTTTCACTTGGGGGCCACATGGAAAATGTCAGAATTTGTGGCCACATTACTTTTTTAACCAACATGCTAAAACATTTAATAAATAAAACACAAAATAGCTAACTTTGTTAACTTGCATATTTATGAACATAGGCTATTCCTATGCAACACAATTTTCATAATCAAACGTAACAGTTCACTTTAAGTCTTTATTTATTTATTTATTTATTTTTTTACGTAGATAAAGTAACATTCTGCAGAGCTCTTAAAGTAATTTTATGTTGTATTATATCTTTTTAAATGTTTGATATACGGGAGGGGCCGGGTAAAATGTCTCAAATGGCTGCATCTGGCCCCCGGGCCTGACTTTGCCCAGGTCTGCTATAGAGGCTAACCAAGGATATGGATATAAAAACCCCTTATCAGGAGCCTTTATGGCTTCAGATAATGGCAGGCACAGACGATTATGGTGATGTGAACCCAGTGTGCCGGTGGCTTAGCTGGGCGGCTGCCCAGGGCTGGAGGTTCCTCTCTCCCGTTCATCATTTCACTGTTGCCAGTGTAGGTATACATTGGTGGAGGTGAAAAGGTGTACGGGAGGAGACAACACAGTTGCCCGGTGCATGCTCCAAAGTCTGACGGTGCAGCTCTACTTAAAGGTATAGTCAGCTATTGCAAGATACTTGTAAGATAATACACAGTCAAATTCACCAAATTTCTCTATGCACTTTGCTAGCTTACCGTTATCCGTGCGTGTTCAGAACTTTCTCATACTTATACACAACCCTGATTCCGTAAATAGAAACGCGAACACCACTCACAACAACAAAGCCGCAGTACTACCGGAGTACCACGCTTTGTTTAACAATGCGTTTCAATGTGTGAGGCAGCGCCGCTGTGTTTTGATTTGAGTGCTCAAGAATGAGTGAGTAACCCTGCCTTTAAGACTGAATCCCAATGTATATTCCTTAATTGCAGTTCACCACATCTGGTTCAAGTACGGGAGAGAATTCGAATCAATGGAAAACCAATTGGAAAAGAACTCTTTACAAAATATTTCTGGCAGGTTTATGGACGACTGGATCAAACAAAGGTAGACCTGACTTTTATTTACACATGATTACAAAACTAAACACAATGGATGCTGGATGTTGTCATCTTATTTCATAGATATTGTGAAAGGCCGAGCAGCCTGATGATTGTACATGCTGATCATGTGACAAAGCACTGTCGACACATGGCTGTTTACCAGTGACTTGAATCATTTGGCCAGTCTGCATGTCAATTTAACTGATTGTTCAGTTTGACCTTAATAGGGTGCCCATGGAGGGGCTATGCCTGCTTATTTTCGCTTTCTCACCATCCTGGCTTTCCATGTGTTCCTACAAGAGAAGGTAGGTTCCACCATATCGGTAGTTTCTTCTTCTTAGCGTTGCTTTTATTGTGAATAACAGCTGTTGGTACAAAACAGTATGTTTTTATGTATGGATGATGTCATATTTCAAACAGCTGTTTCCGCTTCATGAAATCATCTAAAACGTTCTTTCCAATAAGAGTTTTTGATAATGACTGTTTGAATGTCTGTCTGATTCAGGTGGATTTGGCTGTGATTGAAGTTGGTATTGGCGGTGCATATGACTGCACTAATATTATAAGGTAATGTTCTCATACTATTCTCAAGCATTAAGAAATTCTGTGGTAAATTGATGGTCAACTGAGTAAGGTTCACCTCGTATTTCTACATGAAGAAATACAAAAATCTGTATTCCAACACAATTTAACAGATTAGTTAGACCTATATTGTGTTTCAGTGACAACCTGCAGTGACTAAATATCAGTTGACTTCCAGTACTTCTGATGGTTGAATGTAAATTGTCTTTTGTCTCTCTTTGCTACATGTATTAGAAGACCATGGGTGTGTGGTATCTCATCTCTTGGCATAGACCACACTCAGATTCTTGGAGACACCATTGAAAAGATTGCTTGGCAGAAAGGGGGAATCTTCAAGGTTTGTTGGCAATTCAAAACCAGGTTGTTGTGCTCATTGCATTTCTTCATATTGCAGTCTCAATTTCTGATGCACACATTCAGCAGGGATAAATATAATGTTCTAAAATATAATATAAATCAGAAGTTATGTAACATTCTGATGAATTTTTTCTGATTGGCTCAGCGACACTTGCTTGCTAAATAAAAGGCTAGAACTGAAAAATCTGCACATTAATGTGGAAGAAAGAGGGGAACCATGTGGACAGTTTCTGATCCACTGTATTAATGCTAACTTTTCCATGGGTTTTGTTACACTCCCAGTACTTTCATATTTGTGCAGTGTTTCAGAAGAAACTTTAACTTATAGCTGCACTGCCCCACATTCTATCCTTGTTTGACCAATAGAGGGTAGCGCATGTTTGTAAACCTTCACACTAACCCCTCCTGTCCTCATTGTTTTCAGTACAGTTTAATTAGCTCAACTGGTAGAGCATTGCGCTTTTTGCGCTTGTAATATTGACCTCGCCCCGGCATTCCAAAACTTTTTTCATTTTATCTTTTTTGGCTCAGTGGACATATATATTTATTGGGAGCAGGATGATCTAGTGGTCTGGGAACCCCGGAATTGACCTACCTGTAAGCATCCTTGCATCCTCGCACCTTGCAAGCTAAAGATACTACTAAAGATACTAAAATTCTGTAAAGCGCTTTGAGTGGCCGAAAGGTTAGAAAAGTGCTATATAAATGCAGTCCATTTACCATATAGATTATGTTCAATATGATACTTGCACATTGCCTTTAAGTAATAAATAACTTGTTATACATTTATTCTACAAAGTCCATATAGGCTAGACTACTCCACATGTCTTTTATTTTATATAAAATGTAAATATGAAATTGATCGTATAATAAGTGAGAGCATACTCCAGCTAAAGCTTTAGAGATTGCATAATCCCCGAAACAAACTGAACATATAACAGACAACACATGTATATTAAAAGTCTCTAAAGCTTTATAGCCTGTACATCGATCTACTACACTACAGTAGCATATACATCCAGTCCAACATAGAAAATTAACGTAATTTAATCTCTACAGAGTTTGAAATATAGGCTAATATTTTCGATGCTTCAAAAACACATCCGCCATTAAGCAGTGCTCTGACAGATCTGCTGTGCGTAATCAGAATACGCTGCATACTCAGTGCTCATTGGCTCTGATCCACGTTTGTCAAAATAGGTGGAACTTCCAAATGGGTCCATACTCAGCATCAACATCAACAACTCTGGAAATGGCTATATCAACAATAGTGAGAGGTGGTCATGAAAGGTGTTGAGGTCTGAGGATTACATTTAAGTAACCCTTTTCATATCAAATCTGCGTTTAAACATGGTAGAATGTGAAAATATTAGGTAGTGCAGCTTTAAGGTTTACTTGTTTCTCATGTCTTTTTCAGCCAGGGGTTCCTGCTTTCACTGTTAAGCAGTTAGATGCTCCTCTGACTGTTCTCAGAGAGAGGGCAAAAGAGATACGGGTAAGTAATTCGACTAATATCATCACAATTTTTTTTTGGGGCTGTTTAGGGCTGGAAATTAAGTCTAAATTAAACCACCAAGTGAGTGAACTTTGAGTTCCAATAAGACATTTGGAGTGCACAGTCAGACTGGGTGAAATAGCCTGGCTGTTTTCTTTAAATGCGTTGGTTCAGTTCAGAGTGACACAATTTCTTAATTTAAAGGCAGGGTTATTCTCGAGAATGCTTGATAACTTCGAGCTAAAATCATAACCATATCCTAATGCGGTGGAGCCCCACACATCGAAACACATTGTGAAGCAAAGCGAGTACTACTGCTTTGTTGGCATGAGCGGTGTTTGCCACTTTGTTTTTATTACTTACTTATACTACACAGCCAGGGCTGTGTAGAAGAGCAGATCCAGGCATGTAGTGTCTATGTATGACCTGTATATCCTCTCCCACTCTCCATTTACTAGCAAGGAAGGTGATTATTTTTCTACACCTGTCTCCAGACACCTTGAGTCCCGTGAACCACAGGCCTAATCGCTCCCGCCCCTTACAGACCTCCACAGCACCAATATTTAAGGTGTAGTCGGCTATTGCAAGCCAATACACTTTTTGTTAAATTGACCTATCTGTAATTTACTGTTCTATGTTCTCAAATCTGGTACTTCTGCACAGCCCTGGCTCTGTTAAAAAGGAACAAACAAAGTGGCGAACACCGCCACAACACAACAATGCCGCAGTACTACGTTTTGCTTCACTATGCGTTTCTGTGCGAGGCGGCGCTGCGGATGGATATTGTTTTTATTTGGTGTTCTCAAGAATGATTGCGCCTGCCTTTAATGTAGCGGGGACCTGTTTTACATGCCTCCGTGTCTGGTTCCCCAGTGTCCTCTGTGGGTGTGCCCTGAGCTGGAGGACTACCAGGTAGACTGTGGCCCTCCACGGCTGGGCCTAGCTGGGCAGCACCAGTGCTCCAACGCCTCTCTGGCTCTCCAGCTGAGTCACACTTGGCTACAGAGAAGATGTCTGCCAGGTGGGATGTGAAGGACTTCTCATTGTTGTGAATTTAGGATAATATCAGCATTTTCTATATACTTGTTTATAGTGCTGAGCGGTATACGTTTCATCTGGTATACTGGTTTTAAATTCCTGTACATTATGCATATTTTTTGATACTATGTGCTACGTAACATTTAAAATTGTAAATGTACAAAATAACACGGCCGAATGGCGTACCGAGTGTGTGTGCGGGTTTATCGTTTGGCAGCCTTTAATTCGACAACCGTAATCTCCAAAGAATAATGCCGTAAAACTGGTGTCTTAAAAAAATAGTGATATCCATGTTTGAAAGAATTAGAACTGTAAATGTGAAACCATAAACATGTAAGGTAACATTTGAAAGCAACAAGGTAAAAGGAACCACATATGCTACCCAGTGTATACGATACACAAAGTTTATACTTTTCTTGAAATACATCAGTATATGCCAAAAGTTTTGTTCTTAGTCTCCGTTTTATTCCAGTGCTGCATCACGTGTGTGTGGAATGTGTACTTGGATAAATCCGATTCTGTTTGCTTCCCCTGCAGGCCAAACCTTTCCCTCCCTGAATGTGGAGAGTACTGTGCCTCACGCCACTGGCTTCAAGCCGAGCCCCATAATGCTGAAAGGTGGGTTCTGAAATGCTGCTGTGTGCACTCATTATTAGATGCTATAATTTGCATTCTGCAATGTAAGAGCTGTGTTATGTGGTAACTATGTGGGCAGTGTCAGGTGGCAGTCCATTTCTACTGTCATATGCCATAATTCATAATATGCAAATACATCAAATTGTGTATGCCTCACCTATGGTATTTTGTATAGGAATAAAAAAACAAAGAAATCTGAATGGGACATTCATACAGTATATTGGACATTAATGACCACTAAAGAAAGGCCTCGGTTTAAACAGGAAAATGAACTGCAGCCTCTTGACTTTTGTGGCAAAATGCACATCTTAAAATGTCGAGATTTTCCAAAATGTCTTATTTTTAAATACATTTCAAATTACAGAGAGCCTACTCAAAGCCATAAACCGCTCATCATGTAAAGTTTGTTTACTTTGGACGTTTTTGGTTTCAACACGCACGTCAAATTTTATGCCCATACGGCATTCCATACTTCACAGGCTTCACTCATAGAACTAGAAAATGTCTGCTTTGTTTGTAGGTCTACAGTTCTACTAATTGTAGCTTACATAGTTGTGAGCCAATGGCTGTAATAAGCACTGATCTAATCATCGCTATACGAAATGTCTCTAAGCTTTCCCTTTGAACAATATCTTAGAATATTAGATAAGCCAGGGGAGGCCTACACTGGGTTTAATTCATTTACCAGAGGAAAGGGACGAAGAAATACAAGTGTGCACATTTCAGGTCAGTTGGTATTCAAACGTACATGACCGACCCGTAAACTAGGGATGGATACGATATTGATATCGGAAATCGGTCCGATACTGACTTAAATAGCTGGATCGGTATCAGTGACAATTGGACAGTTGTAACCGATCCATGGGGCTAATCCAATTACATTAATTTACACGCGTAGGTCTTCTGTCAAGCATCAGCCATGTCTAACCTATTCAGGCCACACTATCAGCAGCAGGTTTCTAATATTCATCCAAGTCCTAAAATAGAGATTGTCTGTCATTTACTTTGTAACTTAACTTTAAACTAAATTTAACATTGGAATCGGATCAGTACTCTGTATCGGCTGATACCTAAAGTGCCGGTATATGTATCGGTTTCGGGACTGAAAAAACTGGATCGTGCCATCCCTACCGTAAACACGGCGACCCGACCCGCAAATTGAATTTGAATTGGTGATTTATGATTGTTTATGGGAAAAGGATTTCTCTTTAACATCCACAGGGACAAAACATATCTTATCACACAATTTATTAAATGTAGACTAATCTGTTAAGAATGAGTTGTGGACTGTCAATCACTCGTCATGGACAAGATCAATAACCCTAAGCAAAAAGTTACTTTATGTGAGCGTCTACGAGAGTGAGACAACGAGCATCCACCCTGTCTGCAGCTTGGTAAATGTTCACTGTGTCAATGGTGAAGGTTTTCTATATAATTATAGGATGCCACTTATTCCAAGTATCTGGCATATGGGCTTTTGCACAACAAAATAGCAGTCACGCCTATATGCGTTCAGTTGGTAATCTGATGTTCTACAACTGAAATTACATTTACATTTGTTGTACTTTGTAGACAAAGTAAAGAGAAACAAAAACAAATAAAGTTGGGTAGACTATTTGCACCAAATTCCAGGTATTCTTACCGGTAATCGTTCAAATGTGACTAGTACCATACCCAACCCTTATCCTCACTAACAGGAGCTACGAGAGCTATGTTCCCACACGTATGGACACATATGGACTCATTCGTTTAGGGGTTATACAGTAACTAATGTGGTCAAAGGTGCAGTCCCCTCGTGGGCCACATGAGGGCAGTTAATGGACCACATTTGGCCCGCAAGCGTTAATTGAATAGACCTGTGCTACAGTATATAGTTGTGTAATGTATGTGTAGTTCTATTTCTGCATCTGTATTACATTGTCTTTTTTTTCTTACATTTCTATGTAAACAAGAAAAATCATGATCAGACAATGAGCAATATGAGTTTGCGTAGACCACTTCTGAATTTCCTGCTGCTGTATTTGAAATAGTAGTGTGTATTTTTTGTAGCGTGGTATGGTACTGTAACGCCTTGTATCGGTCCTCCACACTCCCAGGGCTGGCAGACACTGAGTGGCCAGGCAGGACCCAGACACTGAGCCATGGAGCGCTCACTTACTTCCTGGATGGAGCTCACACCACACGCAGCATTCAGGCCTGTGTACAGTGGTTCAGGGAATCTGCAGCGCTGCACGAACACAATGCAGAGTGAGGAGAAGACTAAACCTAGCTTGTCTTTTTAGGATTGGTCAAAGCACAGCCTCTAAAGCCTAGCCTCCACCTAAAACATTATGGAAGATCATGTATTTTCGACTTGTTAAATCTTTATTCAACGAATGTCCAAGATGTTCCAATAGCTAATAAGAGCACAGTGAAAGTAAATTTGTAGTGCTTCATATGTAATGTCCAATGGCATTTTATACCAAAATGATATGATATACTCTGTATTTCAGATTTCTTCATGTAAGAAAAAGACCAGTACAATTTTATTTTTTTTAACCAGTTAATATTTTATTTTTAATGATCACTACAAACGCAGACTGAAATATAGTTTGCATAGCTATGTTTGCATAAATGGCATTCACAGAGGAAATGTTATTTTCCAAAGGTGCAGTAGAATTTTACAATGGCAAGTAAATTCATTAAATCATTATATCTACAAGATCAAATAATTTGGCAATGACTTGTTTAATCTCTTGTTATATTACTACTTTGTGTATTTGTAGGTAATTGAGTATACACCCTGCCATCTTGTTTAAATATGCAAATGAGTTGCCTCTACAGTTCAGTGTAGTCTCACTTGAGTCACCTCCCATGGCTAGTCTCCCTTTGTCTTGTGCTGGCTTGTCAACAGTCTGGGTGGATCCTAGCCTTTAATGAACTGCTTATAAGCTATTGCAACAGTTTGACTTCACCATGCTATGTCTATTTAGTAAATATGACTTACTGTTTGTGATGCAGTTCTTGCTATCTTGTGTCTGACAGTGGAAAAGATGTATAGGCTAGGCTAACCACCAACAATAATGCAGTGACAAAGATATGTCGTTCTGTTGTAGTGGACCAGTAGTAAGAGTTCTGATGTTCAATGCTACAGGAGAAAGGGACTCGGCAGCCATGCTTAAACTGCTGGTGGTGAGTATACTATTGTAGCAGTAAATTAGCTTTTAATAAATGTCAGTATGTTACTGTTCAGATCCCATTAGGATTAGTATATCACTCATGCCAATAGACATTGATACTTTACATGCTGTCAACTGGCCATGATGCATATTATGCTTTGCCATTTATACATGGGTGCTGCTGACAGTGGATGCCTTTTGTTTCAGCCATGCCATTTTGACTTAGCTGTTTTCTGTCCTAACATCACTGAAGCCATTGCAACATGTAATGCAGGTAAGATCATTACTTGCCAGATGTGCTATATTTAAGATAGTTGTAAATGCAGGCAAACCTGGTTTAGATTCTAAATTGAATTTATCTGACAATTTAGCAGATGGATCAGAGATTTATTTGTGATATAAATGTGTCGCGCAATATGGTCTAATCAAAATAATATATACATTATTTAGAAAATAAATAATACCAACTTTATTTATTGTGTATGTCAAACTCAGGGTATACAACAGGGACAATATATTTTTATTGGTTGAGCAATTATCTAAAGTAAAAAGGGCAAAATCATATCTTTGTGGCAATTTTTGCATAAAGGAGTGTGTTAAGCAGCCCTTTCTAAAATAATGTAGTGGATCAATAAGATAAAGATTAAAGTATAAATCTTAAAATAAACTGAAGATTCTGCCTGCCTCACACTTTAGACCAGCAGAATTTCAACGTGTCTGTGGAGAACATGTTGACCCGCTGCTTGGACAATGAGCAGAGCTGGCGCCTGCACAACCGCCTGGGCAAGAAGCCTGCCACAGAGTTGATCATGCAGAATAGCCTGCCGCTGGTGGCCGAGTACAAGGCGGACACACTGGTTTTCCCCTGTATTCTCAGCGCCCTGCAGTGGATCAGCCAGGGAAGGGACCCGGTCCTTGCACACCCTAGCAGACCAGTAATGCCGGTCAAATCCAGCGTTACAGCCAAGGCTGCTCTCCTCCGTGAAGTAAACCAGATTCACGTTCTTGTCACAGGAAGCCTCCATCTTGTTGGAGGGGTGCTTAAACACCTAGACCCTTCCTCTGCCACGTAAATGGACCAATCTCTAAACATTAAGTGCAATCAACATCTTGACTTCCAAATGTTTCTTCAAACACTGAAGTGTTTTAAAGTAAGGTTCTTTAGCTTTTGCAGTGGTTTTAGACCCAGGATTATTCCTCAAAAACCATCAAGCCTCACGGATGTCCTGTACTTTATTTTTTTGAAGATCGGAGACCAATCACATTGCTTGGACCAGGCCCATTGGTTTCTTAATACTTAAGACTTCGTAGAATCCTGAGATGCTTTGGAAATAAATATGATGGCTGCAGTTAGGTTTAAGATATTGCAGATTGCTTATTGTCTGGTATATGCTATATATTTTTTTGGTCAAAGCTGCAGGTTTCTGCCGTGTGGTGCTACTGGGTCTTAATAGCATCTGGTCACTTTTACTGTTAACTTTTTGATGGAGCTGTTTGAGATGAAAGAGACCAAGAATGTACTGGGACTCAAAGTCCACCTAGAGCCTTATGATTGATAACCCATTAAGCTGAATTCTTACATCATACTTGAATCAGTTTACATGATAATTTTGTTATTGTTTTGCTACTTGAGAAAACATTTGAATTTACTTGTTTACTATGTTGACCAAGACATGCAAACAAATTGCTTAAAATATTACTACAGAATAAATATTTTCAAGTTACATTTTTGTAATGAAAACCATTTTGCACAAGTTGTATGTTCTATAGATAACATTAATAATGGTCAAGTTGTAAAAATGCTTTTACTCATCCAATGCAACATAACTTATTGTTTATAATTTAATTTTAATTTAAATCACAACTACTTGACACTATTTTCCAAATTTATAAAAATTAGTCCCCAGTTAATCTTAATTATTTACATTATTTTTTTAAAGCACTGCTTTTGTTCACCTAATGTTACAATTTAATCTTTTATTTTGAATGCAATAAGCTTATGGTGGTGTCATAACTATATTGAGGGTGCCTTTGTTCTGAATACAATATATATATATCTGTACCTAGTTTCTCTCATACTTGTGTCATGTCATAAAGCTCTATATGTGATAAGATGGTTTAGCTTCCCACCAAGTAACAAAGACTGAAGTTATTTTAATTAAAAATAATTGTCAATTTTAGCCCTCACACAAATACAGTAGGTGTTATCAATTGTATAAGCAGCTACACATCTTATTTGCAGTGAACCATCACCGGAGTTCCTATAGTTCCGATTCCCTTCCCCATATTTCTCAAATGTTGCAATGTGTTGTTGAAGCAGGGTGTTTCAGCCTCTAACTGATTTAACCCCTTAATGTTATTTGCAATAAAAAGAGGCTTACTTGAGTTCGTATTCTGAGTGGTGCTTTTACTGTTGTCTGATAAAACAGCAAGGCCTGTGGTCAATATAACTAATATGAACAATGCAACACTCCATATCCAGCATAATAAATAAATCAAGTTGTAGAGCCACTCAACAAAAACCCCTTTCAGCTCTTCTGTGGAGGTTGCATTATAATGTTTTAGTTTTTTGTAATTACAATAGGCCTATATGTTGAATGAAATAATGTCTTTACTGCAATAATTGTCTCTAAATTGTAATGTTTTGTTTCTTTCACTATGTGGCGTAAGTGAGCTTTAAGGTTTATTTTGGGTTTTTTGCTTGAACCTACAAAGAAGACTCATACCCGTTATGCCTAATTTCCTCCAGTGCAAATATTAGCCAATCGTTGGAGCAAACTTAGGCGGTGAGTTACCTGGTTAAATAGCCCGCTTAGTTGTTCAACCAAGAAACAAAAGTTCTTCTGATATATTTTGCCGAGGAAATGTCACAAGGAATGTAAGTGGCTATGTTTTCTTACATTGGTTGCAAGCAAAGCAACTTTATTGCATACGGTTCTACATCGTGATCTTTAAGATGCATCTATGCGGATATATGCTATACATCTATTGCTGTGCTGTACTAGTACAACTAGTAATATATACCGATTTAGCCTTTTGAAAACATTGCAGTACAAACAATAAACAAGTTGGTTGGTTATCTCACAACCAAACCACAATTTTCTGAAGTGCAATGACTTGTTGATTCACTGGTTCCAGGTTGTGCCGACTACATTTGTGTAGCTGTGTTCTTTAGTTAAAGTTTAATGTTGATTTTAAACATTAGCAATTTATGTGAATTGCCACCAGTAGTTTAAACTATTATAACATCTCTGTGCGAAATGGCGCGATCAGGCAGCTGGCTGATGCATCTAGGCGGGCACCCGTTGTCTGGCACTAGGGCCTTCTTTAAATGTTTTATGTACGCAGATCTTAGGAAACTCGCTAAATAAATGTTTAATGCTAAAGCGTTGTCTCTGCACAGTCAATACTCTAATTCAGAACTTCCGTTTTCGAATTGTTGTTCTACCCAACAGGCCTCTGCAAGAGTTACCCTTATGTGAGAATTCTGAGGGATCCATGTTGTCCAACCCTCAGAGGAGCAGTAAACGAAAGAAAATAGGAGTCTTTGCGGATACTCTAGACACAGAAAACACCCCTACTGAGCTTATTCAGCACTGGTCACCATGCCACAAGCACCCACATGTGATCTCAAAAGGAAAAGAAAACGAAGAGAGCCAGTTTCTGATCTCCCGGCGGTCAAGGAGGAGTAAGACATCAACAGGTATTAATTTGCAGGAATGGGGGGTAGAGAAGAATTATTGAGTTTTTCTTTTATGAGCAGATATAATCTGCCCAATTCAATAATTATTTTCACATTCATGGTTATGTGCTCTCTCCAGCTCTGTCCTGGGACCAGCTACCAGATGAGCTGCTCCTTAAGATTTTGTTTAGCCTCTCTCTACGGGACCTCCTCAGGATGTCTGTGGTTTGCAAGCGCTGGCATCGTTTAGCGTAAGTTTAAACTTAATTTTTTAGTTTGACTTTAATGTTTTTGTAGATTGATGCTGTGCCAGCAGTACTGACAGCCCTCAGTTTATACAACTCTGCTTCTAATCCCAAACCAGGTTTGACGAGTGTCTGTGGCATAGTGTGGATCTGGATGGTCTGACTCACACTGGCCCTGCTGTTGAGCAGGTTCTTTCAGTTGGAGTTCGGCGGCTGCGCTGTCCTCGGTCCTCTATGGAAGAGCTCCAACCTGTCAGTACAGGGTAAGGCTCAGTCTCAAGTGGATCCTCAAGAGTCCTGGCTATTGAGCCTGAGAACATCAGCGCCCCCATGTGGGGCACAGGGAGGCTGCATGTTTACAGATACATCTTTATACGTAATAATTCCCTATACAGTTTTCTAATATTGCCTTGATTGTCATACACAATAATGCAAACATGAAACAAGCAGTACCAATGTTTCTATTTTCAATAATAAGTCATGCATATTATAGAGGACACAATATAAGCCTACAACAACCCTGTGCACGCAAGGGCAAACTGATAATTACTCTAGATTCTGTGGCATCTTTGTGTGTTCCAGGCATTGGCTTGTTATTGATATGTAAATGGCCATGTGTAATTGCAAGTTAATTGTTTAGACCTTGCCCTGCATTAAGCTGTTTATCACATTAAGCACTTTGTATGTTTGCTTTCGTAGCCCCATGCGTGTTGTTCAGATGGACTTCTCTAGCTCCATCGTCTCTGTAGCCACACTGGAAAAAATCCTGTGCTGTTGTCAGTCGCTGAAGTGTCTCAGCTTGGAGGGCTTGCAGCTTTCAGATCACATAATCCAGTAAGTGTGGACATGTTGAATACTAAAATTCATAAAGTTGTAGTATGCAAGTCTGTAATTGTACCCAGTGTTTATATATATATATATATATTTATATTTATATTTAATTTTTTTTTTTTTTTTTAACCATTTGAAATGTATTGATCTGTTGTATCTAGACAATGCATTGGGCCAGGATAACCCTAACCCTACTTGGTGAATAGTTTTAGTTTTTAGTCATTAGGTCTTGGACTTATTTTAAAAAGGGGTGATTAAGTATTTTATGCAAAATTTGCCACCACAAGAATATTTTGCATAGTTCCGCCATAGCCCTCTTACCTTATTAGATAATTGCTGCTATAATTAATGATTTACTGATGTGGCTATATCTCAAAGATCTTTAGCCCAGAATCCAGACATGTTGCAACTGAATCTAAGTGGCTGTTCAGGATTCTCTTCTGGCCCACTTGGTGAGATGCTGAAATCCTTCGCCCGGTAAGTTTGGTGAGACAGAACCGATTAGTGTAATTGGTTTGGTTCTGTTGTCTGAAAATGTTTTGCATGTGTAGCTTTGGCACAATACTGACATACAGCTTTTCTGTTCTACAGGATAGAGCAGTTGAACATCTCATGGTGTGACTTCAGTAATGAACACGTGAAGAAGATTGTTGGTAATCTTAACTCCAGAGTGATGCACGTCAACCTCAGTGGTTACAGACAGAACCTTGCACTAGAAGGTGAGTGTCTCTCCTAATTGTTCGTGGATCTTGATTTAGTAAAAGTATAAACACATTTAAGAATGCAAAAATGTCAGACAACAGTTTGCAGATTACATGTATACTGGTAATAGGAACTGTCAGGTTTATCATTGAAAAACACTAGCAAATAAACCAGGTCTATTTTCAGATGTAAAACTGCTTGTGGAAAGGTGTCCTAATATCTTAACACTGGATTTAAGGTATGAGTTATAATCAATGAAAGGATAAGAAGTTCAAAATGTTTCAGTAGTACTTTTTTTTAAAACTTGAGACTTGTTTAAAAATGTATGGTCTTCATTTATCTGTTGCAGTGACAGTGTTCTCCTGATGGCTGATAGTTTCCCTGTCCTTTCACAACTGAGAAGTCTTCTGCATTTGTCCTTAAGCCGCTGCTATCAGATTCATCCAGCTGCCATAACGTATGTTTTTCTTTTGATTTAATGAGCAATGAGCATCTTTTCTTAATGTATTTCTAACAAGTGATTTTTTTTTTCTTGTTCAGTGACTTCAGGGAGAAATTCCCCATGTTGAAACTGTTGGATGTGTTTGGGCTTGTAAATGAAGCCCATGTGCGCTCTCTTAAAAAGGAAATGCCTCACATCAGCATCAACACTAGACCATTTTCTACTGTAGCTCGCCCAACACCTGCCTCATGTGATCGTGTATGGGATGACTGCACAATGTGGGACAGAAGGTGCCGTTTGAGATTTAAGTCATAGATTTAAAACAAGTGAAAATGTATGGCGAAATTGTCCAAATACCTGCTGCTGACCAATAGTTTTCAGTATTTTAACACTGGAAATGATTTCATAAAATTGTGCACTGCCGTAATCATTCACAGTATCAAATATGTTTGTCTGCCAGAAGACCAGATCATATGCATCTTTTAGCCACCGTTCTAGGCATTATTTGCAATTATTCACTATTGGGAAAGTTTCAATAATGTGTTCATAACTGAAACATTGGCATTGTGAAAGACAAGTTTTTTATTTTAAGTTTGACTAAAATTTTTACCACCCAATTTGGGAAAAGAAATGTGTATTTAAGATTTTTTTTTTAAAGTCTTTTAGCACAATTACATTTGTATGGTTTTATGTAATATGCAATGTATTGTTAAATTATATTGGAGTAAGGTACAATACATTGGCGGCATTGGCTAGGCCATAAAAGTAAACTTGCTAGGGTTTTCACATTATGCTTTCATTGTCAAACATTTTTAAATAGCACACAATGAAAGATGGTAATCTATATGGGTTTTAGCTCTCTGTAAAGTTTATAGGGGAAGTGTTTTACATTTTAATGTAATTATACATCAAGTGGTTATCAGTGCTTTTAATAAAAACAATTTACCTCCTAACATGTAAAGTTTTATCTGAATTCAACACCAATATCTGATGTTCCTCAAGGCACTAAGGTGAGCTATATGAACAAAAAATACTATAAAAGTTCAGTTTTAATGGGGCTTCAGCAAATCAGAATTGAGTTTTCATTATTCGCAGCTCACATTACTTCAACTTTTCTACAATAATCTTAGTCATTAAAATGGACAGGACAATATACACATTTCCATAACATGGTACGAAGTCTTTAAACATTTGCCCAAACCAACCTTAGACTTGGTGCACAAAGTAATACTTCATTGGTAGCATTGTCAGTAGTCAATATTCTGATAAGGACACATTAAATCTAAAAGCAATGTTCAAATGAGCTGTTCCCTCCCAGACATTTCTGAAATGTGATACTGATAAACATGTTTACAAGTGAAAATCTATTTGAATAATTAGTTTCTTAAAATACAAAAACAAAGTCAGATGCATAACATTAGGGAAATACAAGTCACCAGATTTTTATAATCGCAATGCAACTAAAACAAGATCATTGATATTTTCATGTACATTCAAAAAATAAAACAAGGAAAATATATCCTAAATGCGTTAGGCTTCCATTGTCCCCAAATCAAAACATTCAAGTGGCCTCAGTTTTCAAGCAGCACTGTCAGAAGCTGATCGTCTTCACTCATGCCGATTGTTGCTATTGCACCGTCGTTAAATTCAAAGGATGTCCCGCCATCGACCACCATGCAGGCATCCCAACACCTTGAGCGCACGCACACCCTTAAGGTCAAAGTCAGTGTTAACATCAGCAATGACAGACACACCATAATGCACTTCTGCTGCTAGAAACTCACTTGTTTGCAAAACCTCTTTGGCGACTGCTGGAGAACACTCTGTTGACAATAGGCTCCCTGATGCTGAAGAACAACCGCTGGTCTTCAGGACTGAACATCATAGACTCATTGTATTGATCAGTAACTGAGTGGAGAAATGTATACACAATTACATTAGTGGTTCTCTTACTTTTTGAACTGATGGCAAAGATAATATATCAACACCATTGAAGAAAGAAATAGGAATATAAAGTGTATATTCAGCTGTCAAACAATGTAAATTATTTTTCCCAATCATTCTCCCAAATGGGGCACTATAATGCAGCTCTAGTGCATAGCTTTATTATCATTGAAGTAGCTACAGACATCCACAAGTCAGCATGGGGCAGACAGATGCTTAAATATGTAAAAAGACTAAAAGTGCTGCCACATCATGATCAAAACAAGGTTCATGATAACCATGTGTCAATTTGTTGGTTACCACTAGAGTAAGCCCAAGACATAGCATATCAACCACAAACCAAATGCAAGGCGATTGAAGAAGAAAAGCAAGAATATGCAACACAGGTTAAAATGAAATAAAGCAAAATTGTTATTTCAAAATTCTGATTTGGGGCCTCCTGTGGTAATAAACACACTAAGAAATGCCACTCATCTGTGACTTTGTTCAAAAACACCTCTATAAATCAAACAAATCCCTTTAACTCACCATTTTGAATACATTCTGGATTAAGTGGAATGTCAAGGCCAGCATGTGATTTTCCTACCAAAGAGATGTTTTATCATTATCAAACAGCAGTTTGAAGACTTCCAGCCTTTTGTTTTAATGACAGTATACATCAAATTTTATGATTCAGCCATTCATTAATTATACATACCTATTTTTAACACATCTTCCACAGCTTGTTCAACAAGTTTGTTGATATTATATGACCTATCAAGAGAATATCATATTTCATGATGTAGTTAATCATTAGCTAACAATTCACTTTGTCAAATTCACCAAACATCTTCTAGCATTCCACTAGTTTACCATTCTTTGTACATGCTGTAAAAAGTATTTGATATTCTACACGGCCCATGCGCCGGAAATAGGAACACAAAGTGGTGGAGAGGGACCACACACACACAACAATAGCCCTTATTTATGAAATGTGCGTAAGATTATTTCCACGCAATAGGTCAGTATTCAATTTGGATGTAAGCAGTGTCAACGATTAAATCTCACATTAAGTCTCAACTTGTGTACGCACGATTGAGTCATCATACTTGCCATAGTAGAGCTGGCAGAGAATTATCCGCAAGTTGTTTTTTTTAGACCATAGGCTGGTTCTGACAGACATTCAAGCGTAACCAATACGCATTCACATTAAGTTGATATGGACCAAAAATTATATCCTGATATATTTAGGTTGAATACTAATACACGATATATATCGGTATTTTCTATAAAGTGGGCTAAATCCTTCAGGCCTAGAGAAAAAACAGGAAACCTGACAGAAATGTGACATTTTATATTTTTGGCGACATTAATTGACATGTGAGCTTTCTCTGGTGGTCACTCACTCTTGACTCCACTCCTCAGGCCAAGTGCAGGCATGGAGGGAGAGACGAACAAATTGAAAAAGTCATGAATATATGCATAATATACTATATCGATATAAACGATATTGTCTAATCTTATATATCTTTTGGAAAAAATTCCAATATACCGATCGCCCTTCCCTAATTCACATATTCATTTAAATATTAGCATAGCAATATATTATATTTCTTAAGACCGGTCTAGTCCTATACAGCTTTGTTTTGAGTTCTAATTTAGCAAGCCTTCTCAAGAATGATTTATTATACCTTTAATAAGCAAGCCAAAGTAGCAATGGCGTATTAGCTTCTTACGCAACAACAGTGGGCCCCAATGCAGAGTGGTAAAAGTGGGCCCTTAACAATAATAGCCTATTTTGACGCAAGCTGTTTCTATATTTAACCCAATTTAAACTGCAAGGGTGAAATGCGCTGTAGGAGAATGCCTATAAGCATTTAGGAGATCAAGGATAGGCCCAAGATCAATAGGCTACATATGCAGTCAGAAGGCTATAGAAGATCATCTATTAATATCGTACAGTAGGCTAAAGTTTTAATACAAGTCATTTTGGAAGACGACCACTTGCTCAAAGCTACGGAAATTATTTATTTTTAGAAGCTTTGCATTTCGGCTGCTTTTTAAAAATGATTTGTTTCTTATGTCCGCTTTCATGTTCCTAATCCATTTCCCGCTCTTGACATTTAACATTAAAATGATTTTGCTATGCAGTAGCCTATGCATGTCATTAGTTACAAAATCAAAATGTAATTAATAATGTGACTATGAAGTAAGATAACATGTGCTTTATGCATAGATTTTGTAAATAAAATCAATAATGACACCATTACAGAAAATGCCTGCATATTGAGCACTATATTTTTATTTTAAAGACTAAATAAACACCATTAAAACGCAGTGTGTTCAGTGGTACACTTACAGAGAGGCTCTTAAACAGCATCCCTGCACGTATCTGCAGTACTGCCAATAGGGCCTCAAAATCCGCCTCACCCAAATTAATTTTCTTGTAGCTCTCCATTATTAGTTTATCAGGTACAGTAAGAACTTATTCATATGCTTATGAAGGCAATTAGGGGCGAATACAAGGCAGAGATCTAAATCCGTTTGACTGCGCACAATTTCAAGATAATTTGCGTCATCTTAATTTCACATATGGAAAAGTGGCGTATGCACATTTTATTGTGCACACATAAATTTTTTCTGAATCACACGTAGGCATATTTCAGAAATGATCTTAAGATCAAATGTAGGATGGTACGCAACCTTTTATAAATGAGGCCCCCTAACACTATGTTAGTGTATTCTCACGTTACTGCAGTTTTTTGATTAAAATTGTTCAAATGTTTAGGGTCTAATTAGGTTGAGTGTACTGAACATTAAACGTATATACACACAACAATAAACCAAAATAACTTCAATATAAATAAATATACAATACCAATAGAGACCCAGATCGGTTTTGTAGAAAGGTTAGATAAATGCTTTTAAACAGTGGAAGCAAATTGAGACTACAGTATAGTACAGTACCCATTATGAACGAGGGGGTGATGTCAAGGTGAACATCCTTGTTAGGACTGAATGTTAAGCTAAGGGTGTTAATGGTTTACCAAAGCATGGAGAGTACACGTTCTGTGAAATGCTTGAGGCGTTCCCTGTACATTACCAGGCTTTGGATCCTGTTCCTGTACAGATGCAGAGGCCTGAGCTCTTCTGCTTCTCCCATGGGCCGTCGTCCACTGACATCTCATAGTAAGAAGCCCTATGAAGCGAGAGGGTGAGATGGCATTTGAAGGATTTACACTTCACCCTGTGATGGACAGAGATTCACTTATGAGTCTAGAGGTGGAAGGGTTTAAGATAGACGACGGCTAAAACATGCATAGACACATAGGCAAGCAGACATTTATGTTTGGATGGAAGCCAGGCAATGACACAGGCTGGTGACTGGGATACCTGGAAGACAGTGACTCTCCAATGAAAATTTCATTCAGGCTCCTGACAGGCATAAGTTTAGGCTTAAAGAAGCGATTGTTCAGTGTCCCGGTCTCTGAGAAACACATACATTTAGAAAAGAATGTGTTGCACAGCAGCAATCAGAACAGGGAAACCAAGAACTGAGACAGGTACACAACAGGTGGTTGAGGCATACTCCGCTCGCTGTCCGTGGCCATGCGGTGAGCCTGGCTGTGCTGCTCCAGGCTTAGCTGCTCTTCATGCAAGTCCACTGGGGTGGGGTTGATTCCTGTTCCCTCCAAGTGCAGCCGGAGCCGCTGGCGCCACACCCATCTATATAAAGGTAATGTTATATGGAGTAATTGAAGGATTAGCGAAAAGGAAGTATTGAAAGAGTAGCACAGTGCTTGTGAAAGTCAGTAGATAGACGTTTTTATAACATTTCAATCTAGTTTTGTCTAATAAAATGTGCACACATGTAATTAAGTGGATTCAAATTAACATAAATGTGGTGGTTTGTGCAGCAGAGCTGCAGCACTTCCTCTAGACCAGGGGTGGGCAATCCTGGTCCTGGAGGGCCGGTGCCCTGAATGTTTTAGGTGTCTCCCTGGTCCTGGAGGGCCGGTGCCCTGAATGTTTTAGGTGTCTCCCTGGTCCTGGAGGGCCGGTGCCCTGAATGTTTTAGGTGTCTCCCTGCTCCAACACACCTGATTCTAATGAATGGGTCATTAGAAGCCTGCTGAACCCATTCATTAGAATCAGGTGTGTTGGTGCAGGAATAGATCTAAAACATGCAGGGCACCGGCCCTCCAGGACCAGGATTGCCCACCCTTGCTCTAGTCTGTACCACACTTTGGGTTTGGGTTCGTGGTGGGCAGAAATGATAAAGGTGAAGAAACGCAACACTTGCTCATAGTCTAGCTTTAATGTCCCATAACAGCAGAGGCCATACTGCGAGCAAAATGCCAATCATTAACCTCACTGCCTCCTTGAATTCTATGTTGTCTATAGCCAATCACAACTCATGATTTCAGTTTACACAGGAACTCTATACTAGTCAATAATGTCTCTGAATGAGTTTCCGTAAAAATAGAAGAGCAATCTCAGACTTCCAGAATGCTTGACTGGAAATTGAAAAGTTATTCAGATGCCTGCTTCAGGAAACTAGAATCATAATAGAACAGAAATATCTTTTACAACCTAATATGTATTTGAAGGTTATTATCTACATACTAATTCATATATTATAGACTAAATATTTATCCCAAGCTCAAAGAGTGTCTAGAAAGGAATGCTCTATTGAACTTAAACATGGCCTTTGTTTGACCAGTAGCGAACCGTGACCCTGGACCACATAAAGACAAAATTTGCTGAAAGTATGTGATCATAACCAGTGATCTTAAAACTGTTGCCAACGAGTATGCTTTGACTGCTATAGTAACGTCAGGGCTGCGCCGTAAGGCAGTGCACCTTCCCAGCCGCACTTTTTTGCCGGTGTGCGTCTGCCTCCGGTCACCGTTTGCCCAGGTCACCAAAGCACCCTAGCAGTTTCCTTTTGTGTTTTTTTTATTTATTTTTTTATCGTTTATAGCTGTATAGGGATATAGGCTGGGGATTGTCTTTTGTACTTTGTTATTGTTTGCCTTCTGGCCGCTGTGGCCGTGTTATGTGTTTTTTATGGTTATGTGAAGCCACTTCATTAAACGCCAAGCGTAAAGCTTGTGAATGCAGTTCCATGTCTCGGTTTTCCCTTTCATCTGCGCCTGCTCTCACCCCCCCCAACACGTTACAGCTATATAGTAAATGTTAACCTCACACAGACGCATGCCAAGTGCATAAGATACAGTACAGCCTGGTCTACATATTTGCCTAATGTACTAAATATTCTAACAGTATAAAGTTTTATCAAAAAGCTATATTTTAGGCTTAGGTTTCCACAAACACGCAAAACAAACTTTAACATCAGATAATCAACAGCAGACAAGCAACAATTTCGCCAAACAGACTAAGCATCGTAAATTATTAACTAACAAAATCTAAGAAACTTTATTATAATAGATGTATATGACTTGTCAAACGATGCATCAAATGCTCAGTGTGCCACAAACACATGCTAACAAGGTGCCAGCCGGCTACGTAAATACAGAGGAACTCAGATTACATACACACATGGGAATATATTTAGTTTGATAATCAGGTAGGACATTAAGTGGGGGACTGAAGTTTTTTTTCCCATACTCTTGTAATTTTCCCATATGTATCCAGACCTGTACATTACCCAAAACAACACTTTTCCATACTCCGTAGCAGAGACATTGTTAGAGTTTGAAGAGATCAGGGGCTAAGCCCAGACACAAACCCACCGAACCTCGAGCGCAAACGCAAACCCAGACCTCGAGCGCAAAACATTATACATGCATTAGCTTACTGATCATTTTTTGATATAACATTGTTCTGTTTCTGTAACAACTACTAACATTTTCTGTGAAACATAGCTATTGGCTTTTCACGGTGTGCTTATAATATTTTACCAGCTATTGTTATATCTCCGTCTTTCCTGATGTCTTTTAATCTTTGTTTTCTGTATCTGTAGCATATTTTACGCTACTCTTTGTCTGTCTCTTTCCTTGTTTCTTCATCAAATTGTATACCATTTGTTGCCTGTCATTCATGGTGTCTTTTTCTATGTTGTCTATCTTTCCATCACGATTTGTCTGTCTCTGTCTTTCCTTGTGTCACATTGTAAGCAAGCTGCTGTATGTCTCCTAATTTTAGATTTAAACAAAACCTTGTTATGTGTGTAACCTACAGCCTACACTAACCAGCAATTATGAAGTTTTGGCTAGGTGGTATATTTAATGATGTAAGAAATGTAGTTGTTTTGTGTTCTCCAACTTTTCCCTTACACACAAATAGGCATAGGCTAAATGCATAAATGTACTTACTTCAACCGTTGTTATGCTGAGCTCAAACCTCTATAGCCACTGTAGTCTCTTGTTAATTAGGCATCCTTTTGCAAACTCATCAGCAGTATACCGATTCAATAATTCTTTGTTCATTTCTAAAGCAGCAACAAATGTAACATTTTCCCTGCTTCATCTTATGCTATTACTTGACAACTTTATTTGTCAGCAGGGTTGCCAGATTTTATTGACAGTATAAAGAACAATAACCCGGGGACTGTAAATCAACCCGCCCAAGCCCATTTATGCCTACACACTATCATTACAGATAGCCCAATTGGGCAGGAAACCTTCACATCTGGCAACACGGTTTTAGGTGCTTCTTTAGCTGTGTGTGTGTGTGTGTGTGTTGGCGCGAGAGTGTGTGTCAGGGTAGGAGATGGAGTTGTGTGAAGTAGCATTCTTCTTATGATTGCAAGATACGCAATGTTAAGTAGACTTAATGTATAATCGCGCAGCTATGCCGTTATTGCTAAATAATCAGTACAAATATATTATTGTAATCAAAATATCCGGGGCTAGTAAATATTCATCCGGGGAGTTGGCCCCAAATGTCCATGCCTAACGATGCGCATGCTCCGTAGGAACCCTGCATGGGTTAACCAGGGGTTCTCAGCCCCCCAAGCCCCCTTGTATTTCGCACCCTACACACCTGAACTCCCCGCGAGACAGTTTCTTGAGTGCCTCTGGGAAGGCGTGTGTGTAGCGTACAGGCAGGCAAAGGTGTCCCTCTGACCTTTACACAAAGCAAGACAATAAGTTGGTATAGGCACTGTTTAACAGAAAGCAATACAACTGTTAAATACAGTACTGTGCACAACTTCATGACATTTCTAGTGCCGAAAAGGGTAATGACAATGATGAATGAGTAACTACGTTTTTACCTTTCAGGATCTGTGTTAACTCCAACAACTGGCTTGTCCTTGTTGAAAACTTTACTGGCAACCAGCAGCATTGTCCCATCACCTAAATCAACCCCAAGTATGTGTTAAAAACATGCTAAAACTTTGTCATATTCACAGATTGTGCTGTTCTGATAGCTGAGGTGTGTTACAGTAGCAATAACACTCTACACATCCCAGCTGCAAACAGAAATAGATTACAGAAGTATATGACCCTTGCCTTTTCATTTTTCATTGAGGAAATTGTCTTTTCGCCAAATGTTTCCAAGGAACATTCATGGAAGATTGGACAAGACAATGTAGCTATAATATTTTTTTTTTATAACAATAACTTTATGCACAGGGGTTTTAAATATTACAAAACAGCCAAATATACATATGAATACATACCACCAGCAGAAATAATAGTATCAGCCCATCGCACTACATCTTCATCATATTCTCCTCTTCGAAAGACTTGCACCTCAATGCCTTCTTTCCTAGTATGCAAAAAAACAATGGGGAAAAGCTTTAACTTCAAGCATATTTAAAGATGTAATGTTTTGTTCTAGATATATCATAGTTCCTTACTGCAGACTCTTCACTATGTGTTCCACATTGCGTGTGTGGATGCTGTGCCTTTCCAGAAGGCCACTGTAGCTGGAGCCCTTCATGGCAAGCTGTAAAAAAGATCATACAGATACCTTCATGTGACACTGAGCGTTTGCTTAAGATTCTTGTTATTATCTATGTGGTTTTGTAAAATACTTCTTACCAGGTGTTTTAAATCATCTTCACACAGCCCCGCATAGCGGAATCGTTGCTGCTCAAACTCATATCTTGTAGTTTTGGTTACAACAGCTACTTTTGAAGGTTTGAATCCCGCATCTGCCTGCGTCGAGATATTTCTCAACGTATTTTGAACTGAGCTTCCATACTGATGTGTAACAGCTCGATTTCCAATGTAGAAAACGTTAACCATGGAACGACGACTCATTGTTGTAAATAAAATAATTAAAAACAATGGAAAAGAATGTGCTAGCTAGTTCAAAATGGTCGTTGGTGCATGATATGTTAGCTTTTTATCTTTTTGGATGTAGTGTAGATACGGTACACAACTGGTTGGTACGGGATGCTGCGAGACTAGTGACACGCGCAGCTCTCAACTAAGGTCACGCGCCTAACAGCTTTGCTTATGTTAGCCAGCATGTTATCTCTAACCCTAAAATAACACTAGTTTGAGAGCAGAGTGTCTCACAAGACACGCAGAATGCCAATCCCTGTAATAGTCATATACACTCTACTGCTAGTTCACCAGTAGCTTGTAAACGTAATATTTCCAATATAGCTAACTCAGCTAAAGTTAGCCAGGTTAGCAGCTTGCAATGCTCACATATCACGAGCTGATCATTTACCCATTAACACATTTCCATCGGGGTTATTCCTTAATCTATTAAGAACTACCGTTGTTTAGTCATGCTGCATAGCCTACTAACTTTTATAAACAAAGCAGAAAGGGTACTGTCAAGAACTGGCACGAGTACACTGGTTGCATTGACGCGAACAGTGATACCTTTGGTTTGCACGTACACCACGTAACCCCTCATTGGATTGGTTACGTACCACGTGTAGGGGCGTGGCACGTTATCAGCCAGTCAGAGGCGCAAAACCGAGCCTGACAGGCCCTCCCGTTTTCCAGGTCCAGACTGGTCCAGACCATAGAACTATTATGGAATGTCCATACCGTTCAGCATACAACCATGTGTTTGTGGGCAAGACCCACCTAAAATATAGGCTACTTCCAAATACAATTGGCCAGTGTAGGACCTAAATTGTCTGTCAGTCTCCCTAAGACGGCTATCTCTATGCCAGCACACAATATAGCCTATCCAACATGTAATAAACAACTTAACAATTTATCAAATATAGAAAACCTGTTAAAAAAATAAAAACAAACAAAAAGCATTCCTTTGGCTCAGGAGATCACAAAACACTTTGTTGGTTTTGTTGCATATTCTTTTATATAAAATGAATGGTAAAATTGCCATATTTATTAGCATCCTGAAAAGGGGGATTCCTAAAATTCTAATAGTTGAATAAAAATTGCGGTTGGGGGTGTTATTTATTTCCATAATAAAGTATTGGTTTTAGCATCCTGCTTATTAACTTCAGTATATGGCAATATTATTATTAATTATATCAATTGATATGTTGTCTTTGGATTATGTTTATAAAAGGCTATGTGACCTGATTCAGTTTTAAGGATATTCTAGCCTAATTATGTTCACCTTCTCAAGGGAATGTTTCCATATAGTGAGGTCATTAGGTTTTAGCAAGTTCCACTTTTTTTTTACTTACTATAATAGACTTTCTTGTATGTCATTAACTCTGTGGAAATACTCTGAACTATATATAACACATCCCACATGTGGTGATGTGTATTTTAGTTGGTAGGTGCACATTTGGCTGTTGTTATGATGACAAAGAAAATGATCCACACATCCATATATATGCAGAAGAATTAAAGGTTTAATTTAAATTAGTCCAATCCAATTAAGTAATCCCATTTCTAAAAATGCATAAAAACATAAAAACAAAAACATAAGCAGGTAAAAGGAAGAAAAGGAGATGGAGGGGAAATATTTGGGAGTAAGATAGTAACAAGAGGGGTTTGCTAATATATAGTGTATATAAGTATATCAATATTATATAAATATTTTACCCACTTGGTGGTATGATCCAAGAATGATTTATATGAGAACTGCCCAGGTTTTAGTCTGCTCTAATCGTGAAATATGTCACAAAGCTTACAATATTATTGTGGAAGGACCGCCCCTGCCCCTCTCCCTCTGTGTCTCTCCTGAGTGTCTCTGCTGACTTCTTTCTCATATCAGTACCTGTAGGACAGCATTTATGACCTATGCACAATAATCTGTCCTCTGTAAAAGAGCACCAGGAACAACACTGCCGTGTTGCCTTCTCAGATCATTGGACCATTTGCATCACAATTCCTTCAAACTGAGAACTGCAAGCGAACCACTGTAGTGATATTTTAGGAAAGAGCACTAGCAATAGGTAAGTGACATCCATCTTATTTTCCTAAATGTGTTAGAACATAATGTAGCAATGTGTGTATATCATTGTTTTTATTATATTATATTTTATTTATATTTATATTTTAATTGAGCACATTTAAAGTACTATGTTGTCACTCCATGATTTGATTCTGAGCAAATTACTTTTAGCATTGTTGCACATTGTACCTGAAATAGGTACAAAAATTATACCATAATTGATGCTCTTCAATTCATTTTCAATCTATTTAATCTCAAACCAGATAGCACAAAACTTTTATGCCAATTCACTGTGCTGTATAATTTATTTTTACAGTAGTAGCCCCAACACTTTCGGTCACCACCACACAATGCAACGCTTCAGGGAAGGTATCCACATACGGGCCATGAGGGCAAAGAGAAAAGTGGAAGATATCTCTAAAGAAGATGTGCATGCCTTCCTGAAAAAAAATGCCTTTGTGCTCTTCACTGTAGGAGCAGTTATCGTAGGTGTGTACTGCTCCAATGGATTTTCACTCATTTTAGCGTAACTCTGCATAATGCATTCGTCACAGACACATACACAATGGTGTACGTCTGTGACACATACTGAATAGAAAATAACATCTTAAAGTAAAACTAAATAAGAATACATGTATTTGATCATTTTAATTATTTTTATGTCTTAATTTTGTTGTTGTTTGTTGCTAGAGCGTTGACGTTTTTGATGGGTATTTAAGGGTGTCAGAGCTGAGCTGTCACTCACCTACCTGGGTGGAGTTTAGTTAAGTTCATTTTAGATGCTTCATTATATACAATTTGTATTACAGTGTTTTTTAATAAGGGACACACCTTAATTTGTGTCTCTTAATACCTTAGTCTGTTCTAACCCTCATCCCACTCCATTACTACTCTAGTCTCATGTCATCGTTCTCTACCCACTACACTACACCATAACACAATCAAGAAATGTAGAATGTAAGTGTAGTTTAAAGCATTCTTTTTATAATTCACTGTGGAATATTCCGATCCTGTGATAATATATGGAATTTTCTTGTTGCAGGAATTGGCCTAGGATTTGCCCTACGTCCTTATAAAATGAGCTACAGAGAAATAAAATATTTTTCTTTCCCTGGGGAGCTGTTGATGCGAATGCTCCAGATGCTTGTTCTGCCATTACTGGTCTCCAGTCTTATCACAGGTACACCATGTTTTTACAGTTACATTTTATATTTGTTCCTCAAAACTCTGTCAATTCCCAGTGCCAAAAAAGAACCAAAACATTTCATATTATTTATTTTTCCATGTTGATAAACAATATGAGAAGATACACAGATGTTTCTCTCAAAAACTAGTACATATTATTATGTGTATGCAGGAAAGTTAGCAAAATATAACAGATCTGTATATACAGTATACTGTATATAGTGTGATCAAATTCCATTAGCATTTTAGGAGTATTTCTAAACAGATTAAATTAATAATTTAGAGATTAATGGGGAACTTTGACAGAGGTAGCTCTTCCACATCTTTCCATCTCTAAAACAACTATTTCACTAAACCCAGAAACGTCCAATTCCCGAATGATGTCTTCTGTTCTTTGGAAGAGACATTTTGGTGGTTGGAAGTCACTATAGTTATATCAAACCAGTTCTCTAACCCCCTTGTAAACATTGATTTAGCAAAAAAAAATTATTATTTCTGGTTTCTATATGTTAATTCAGTATTCTTTCTTTCTCCCTTTTCTTTATAAGGGTGTATCTCTCCCTTATAAAGAAACACCACACCAAAGAACAACTGCTTAATTTTGACTGTCTATCCACCAGGAATGGCTGCTTTGGATAGTAAGGCATCAGGAAAGATGGGCATGAGAGCTGTGATATACTACATGACTACCACCTTTATAGCTGTCTTTATTGGTATCATCATCGTCCTCATCATTCACCCTGGGAAAGGATCTAAGGCTGAGTTTGGAAAGCAACAGAAGATAGAACAAGTCAGCCCTATAGATGCCTTCTTAGATCTTATAAGGTAGCCTGCATGTGGATCAATGGCAGTCACAATGTTTAAAGGATATATATATGATCTCATCTGCCACTAGATGTCACACTAAGCATTGTAATTTCATACCAAAACAAACGCTTTGTGGAGCAACACACACAGATGTCATTCCCTGCTCAAGACGCCATTACTCCACTACATATTTACAGAGTAAATAGTTGTTTATGGCTATATTAATGTTGAAAATATAGAGCATCTTGAAAGGTACAGTATATCCTCTATTTGTGTCTGGAATTAATCTTATGGTTGAAATCAGTATCATAAAAACATTTTTTTTGGTTTTCATCTCCACCTTTCCACCTGCAGCCCTGAAGTGCAAAAACATATTTACATTTTAGAAAACAACATTACAATAGTGAAAACAAAGCTAAACACTTCTACCAGTCCTGAAACACATTTTCAAACTCCCTGTACATATTTACATGTTATGAAAAATGTACAATATCCAGAGATACATTTACAAGTTATTAAAAACTTTTGCAAACACCCCATTCACATTTACAGCTTGCGAGTGTGACAGAAAGGGTGGAGACTGCACAGCTGACCTTTTGTGGAGTTTGTGACAGTCAATGATGCAGTAGGTACTCTAGGTACTGTAGAGTTTGTAAAAAAATTTTTTTACAACTTATAAATGTGTTACTGGACTGGTAAAAGCCTTCAGCATTAGTACAAGAGATTCACATTTGTACATTTGTTTTACACTTCAGGGCCATTGCAGTGGATCGTTTCAAATGTCGAGAGTGATGTGGGTCAGAAATGTAAGACTTTGGGGGGTGCCTTTAACAGAAATGGTCCTATAAATGTCAATCATTATTAAATGTCTAATTTCAGAAATATGTTTCCACCAAACTTGATCCAAGCCTGCATGCAACAGGTGAGCTTTTACATGGTTTGTTTTACATGCTAAAAAACCTTCAGAATATTTTTTTAATTTACTGATGCTTTCAAACAGACATACAGTACAATATAAATAATCTGTTCGTTAAATGATTACAGTCTGAATAACAAACTAATTCAGAATGAAAATGTACTCCCAGTCTAACTGACTTTACTGTTAAATTGCACTGTAAAGTTTCACAAAGGAGAAACATTGGCCTTTTAGAAAACTAGACAGGAATCTAGTGATACCTAAAGCAGTGACAATAAAGACCACCCTTGGGCCCTTTAGTAGATTAAAAACCTCCAGCATTTCTCAAAGAAAGTCATTCGCAAAGTACCACGTTCTTGATTCTTGTGTCTGCTGTTTAAATGTCCCCTCACACCTTTATCCTCTAGTTCAAAACTAAATATGGCACACGGACGGTCCTTGTGACCGTGGCAGTGGCGATGAACGACAGCTTCTTCAACTCCACCAATGCTACCCAGGACTTCATAGAGATCACTCGGGACGAGGTGATCCCTCTGGCAGGGCAGGTCAATGGTGTCAACGCTCTGGGGCTTGTGGTCTTCTCCATGTGCTTTGGCCTCATCATTGGTAGCATGAAGGAGCAAGGCCAGCTTCTAAGGGATTTCTTTGATGGTCTCAATGAAGCCATCATGCGCCTAGTGGCATTCATCATGTGGTAAGATATTGGCCTCTTACGTGTCTTCCATCTGTGGGTGACGCACATAGTCTTCTATAAATCCCCATTCCTCCTCCGGTCAGGTACGCTCCCATTGGCATCCTCTTCCTGATTGCCGGGAAGATCATTGAGATGGACGATCTGACACAAATGGGTGGTCAGCTGGGCATGTACACCATCACAGTAATCATTGGCTTGATGATCCACGCAGTCCTGATACTCCCGATGCTCTACTTTGTCATAACACGACAGAACCCCTTCATCTTTATCGCCGGTCTTCTGCAAGCTCTGATAACGGCCCTGGGAACCTCCTCCAGGTAAGCCTGTGTGACATAAAAGCAAATGGCTAGTCTATATAATTTAACTGTGCCCCTGTCTCTCAGCTCTGCGACGCTGCCTGTCACATTCAAGTGTCTGGAAGAGAACAACAAAATCGACAAGCGCGTGACACGCTTTGTGTTGCCGGTCGGTGCAACCATCAACATGGATGGAACAGCACTGTACGAAGCGCTGGCAGCCATCTTTATTGCCCAGGTCAACGATATGGAGATGAACTTCGGTCAGATCATCACAATAAGGTAATCAGGGACATGATGGTCTAGTGGTCTGGGTGTTTGGCTCCCAGCTGGAAGGTTGTGGGTTTAAACTCTGGTGTAGACATGTAAGCATCTTTTAACAACACTTTGTATAGCAGAAATCACCATGAATGTAAAGCAGTCCATTTACCATGCATGATATCCAAGAACAATCAACATCCATGTTTAAGTTTTTTATGTTAAAATTAAACAAAAAATAAGAAATGCCTTTGTTTAAGCACTGTTGTGCGCGTGTGTGTGTGTGTGTGTGTGTGTGTGTATGTACGTGTGTGGTCAAACAGTATTACAGCCACTGCAGCCAGCATTGGGGCTGCTGGCATTCCTCAGGCAGGTCTGGTCACTATGGTGATTGTACTGACATCTGTTGGCCTTCCTACTGATGACATCACTCTCATAATTGCAGTTGATTGGTTCCTGTGAGTAACCTGCTAATTAGGCATACTGCAATATGATTAAGGAATGTACTAACGCTCAAACTATATATGTTCTAAATAATGTACATCCACAGCTCAACACTTTATATTGCTGAAACTTTACACAAGATTGTGTGGACACATTTTAAAGGTCAAATAATATACTTTTCTACTCCCACCTAGTGACACATTTGCCTCCTACCCTAGGGCCTTGTTCTACATCTTCCCTTTTTTATTGAATAGTTTTGCAATAGGTTCTAACATAGAAACATAATTAGGTTTCCCAAATTAACAAATTAAAATGAGAAAATACTTCCCTGGAATTACTCTGCTAACTGGGGTAATAAGATGACACCTTACTCTCTTGAACAAGGACTGGATTAACTGTGTAGGTCTGTCAAGAGTTCCATTTATATGGTTATTTGTGTAGAAACAAATATATTTTTTAGACTGTATTCAATATAAATGCAATCCACTCATCCAGCATTGTCTTCCTTGTAGCGATCGCCTGCGGACCACCACCAATGTTTTGGGTGATTCAATAGGCGCTGGCATTGTGGAGTTCCTGTCCCGACATGAGCTGAGGAGCAGGGACGTGGAGATGGGCAACTCTGTCCTGGAGGAGAAGGAGAGGAAGAAGCCATACAAGCTGATCTCCCAGGATAGTGATTTGGAAAATGACAAACATCGGCACAGTGAATCCAACATGTAGTTTGGGTGTCTATGGGAGTGATGGGGTTGGAAATGTCAGTTGTGAAAGCATTGTAAAAACAAGGGCAAACATTCAGGATTAATTGAGACTATAGGACTCTATCTTGTACTACATTAGAGGTCATGTAGTACACTTGACGTTTTGTGCATTGGAATCTACCTGCTGCCTAATAGCAGTAATGCAGCTTTACATTTTGGTCATGAGAAGCATCACATTTCTGATTTGCGGCTTGTCTGATAGTTCATTTTTAAATGGTTATAAACATAATTTATACTGTTGACCTAGAATATTTAGAGTTCACCATGATTATATCACATGAAAATGATTATATTACTATATATATTGATATTGAATTATTGTCCAGCCCTAGGTTGATGTAAAAGTAAGTTTTGACTGGTAGGTTACTGTGAAAATAATACAAAAATCAAGATGAAAGTAATGTATTTTAATTTACAGTATTTGACCAAATTTGTATAGCCATAGCCATAGTAGAGGCACTAGGTACAAATACAAATTCATCCACATAGTAACCAATGTAGTAACCACTATTTGGGCAGAGAACACATACACACACATTAATGAAGGTGAACTGATGCATGTTTCTGTATGTATGTTATGTATGTGACATTTTAGTTGTGTTGTAGTAATGTTGATTATTACTATCTTGAAATAAATCAAACAACTTAATACAAAGATACGGGCTGTATCCTTATTGTAACTGCATTTATCAGTATGTGTCTTATTTGGGATATTTGCCCTTCTGTGTTTATACATAACCATGTAATCCATGTTTTTTTTTCATGGAATGTTTGTTGAAACATAATGTTTATGAGTCATAAGTCATGTTTAAGAGAAATCCTTAAATTGTGTCTGGTATTGCATTTACAAATATCTGATTTTAGTTTGAAACTGGGAACTCCCTCCCACACATGAGTGGATTTTCTTTAATCTCAATGATTTGGGAGGCATTTTGTGTTTTCAGGGTGCTATAATACACTTGAGAAGTAGGCTACACCTTAATTGAAGAAAATCTTTACAGACTTACAGTAATTGTAATCATGCTTTAGCAACAGCATGAGGCCAAATGATTATAAAAGCATAGCAAACATTACTGGGCTGCTTGGAATACAAATATAATACTGTGTCACATCCCCTGTGAGGAGGGTTTAACAATAATGTAGCAATGTAGCCTATCCTATAGTCTACATGTATTGGCTCACAGCGCAGTAGGCTAAGCCTGCAGACCATTGCTTTTTATTTGACAATCTGCAATATATGCTTGAAATGTGTGCTGTAGACCAACCACAATGCACACATGATTAAAATCATATACAAGTCAAGTCAAGTCATTTTATTTCTAAAGCACATTTAAAAACAGCAAATGCTGACCAAAGTGCTGTACACATCAA
>JAODLL010000004.1:2121091-2141315 GCA_026546735.1 Forbesichthys agassizii | reverse complement strand
CACACAGCTACTGAACCAGGAGCTGCAGGTACACACACAGCTACTGAACCAGGAGCTGCAGGTACACACGCAGCTACTGAACCAGGAGCTGCAGGTACACACACACAGCTACTACACCAGGAACCAGGAGCTGCAGGTACACACACACAGCTACTACACCAGGAGCTGCAGGTACACACACACAGCTACTGTACCAGGAGCTGCAGGTACACACGCAGCTACTGAACCAGGAGCTGCAGGTACACACACACAGCTACTGAACCAGGAACCAGGAGCTGCAGGTACACACACAGCTACTACACCAGCTGCATGTTGCTGTAGTAGCCTACACTAGCACCGCTAACAGTAGCTCTGCTAGCACTAGCACCACTAACGTCACCATCGCTAACACTAGCACCACTAACAGTAGCTCTGCTAACACTAGCACCGCTAACAGTAGCACCACTAACAGTAGCTCTGCTAACACTAGCACCGCTAACGTCACCATCGCTATTACTAGCACCACTAACACTAGCACCGCTAACACTAGCACCGCTAACAGTAGCACCACTAACAGTAGCTCTGCTAACACTAGCACCGCTAATGTCACCATCGCTAACAGTAGCACCGCTAACAGTAGCACCGCTAACAGTAGCACCGCTAACAGTAGCACCGCTAACACTAGCGGGCCTTTCTAACGACTTCTCCCGTCTTCCCGTGACCACAGAGCACATTACAGGAGTGCCAGAAGAGAGTGGCTGAGCTGGAGGCAGAGCTGCAGAGGTCCAACAACAAAGTGTGTCACACAGGTCACCTACTCAACCAGATGACCATTAAGGTAAACACCAGCACTGCCTTGTGCTCGCACATTGTTCTTATTTGTTTTTGCCAGACATATTCTATCAATGTAATCCACTGATGACTCAACAAAGGGGTCTGAATACACAGTATGTTTTTACTTAACAATGAATGCTGTATGGCAGCTATTCTGCTATTAATACAATGATGTGTATTGTAAGTAGCTTTCTGACCTTGGAAATGCTCTCTCAAAATAACATTCAGACAAACCCAACTCTTTCAAAGGGGATGTCGACAATTTTGTGCTAGTTAGTATTTTTATGCGTTGTTACAGTGAAGCAACAAATCATTCATTTGTTCTTTCTTCAAATCATTAACTAGCTAGAAAAGTGAGGATGTGCTTAATTAAGGGTTGTGGGGAGGCCGTGGGAATAGCTTATATTGATATTTATGTTCATTGGTGGTCACTGACTGATTTATGGACACATTTATCTTTACATCAACATGTTTTTAAGCAATTGCCATTGAAACATGTCCTTCCCAACAGGCGAACATTCTCAGTGCGCCTCCCTGACAGCAGTCTGGCAGCAAGCTGGTCTCTTAATGATTAGCGCCAGGCCGTCTCATTATTGATCCATTCACAAATGGTTTTGACAGTCTTGGTTTGTAGCGTAATTGCTAATTTGTCCTCCGCCGTCATTTGCTGGTCGGTGTGTCCTTCAGCTGAGCAGCAGTGAGAGCACCCAGCAGCAGATGAGCTTCCTGAACAAGCAGCTGTTGCTCCTGGGGGAAGCACATAAGCTGTCCATGCAGGAGATCCAGCACACCGGCCCCAGCACCACCAAGGTGGGACCCGTCTGGCTGTCTGGGGGTGTTCCGTTGGTGTCCGTCTGTCTCTCTGTGTGTCCAACTGCCTGCCTGCGTGTGTTTGCATTTCTGTGCGTTTGTGTTTGTCTGTGTATCTGTCTGAGGAGAAGCTGTGCAGCGGTTAGCGGAGGTTCGCTAATTGGTTTTGCTGGGGATTTAGCAGAACTCGTGCTCAGTGTTTAGCAGGTGTGCTTCTCTTCAGTGTGCACACATTGACACGGCTTCACATGCAGCTGTTAGTGGGCTTTAGCTCCTGACTGTCCAACCTAAATATCATAGTTGGCACACAACAGGATGGTCTAGTGTGGTCTGGGTGTTGGGACAACATGGGAAGGCTTTATGTTTGGCTATAAGGTGCTCTCGATAAACACGTGCTTTATTCCTTTCACATGGTCTACCATCTTGATGAAAGACGCCGATGCATGCTGTTAATACTTGTATTGGTAGTTTCTTCGTAGTGTAGCATTCAGGTCATTCGTTGTTCTGCATGGTGTGTTACATATCTGTACTCTAACCCTCAAGTGTATATATCCACAGCTCCATTTTTAAACCATGAAAATCCCAGTGGCCAGTAAATGTATACTTTACGTGTGTGTGTGTGTGTGTGTGTGTACACGTGTACGTGCAGGAGGCAGAGATGCTGCAGGCGTCCTGTGTGAAGGAGGCGGAGCACCTGAGGCAGAGCCTCCTGACCCAGGGCCAGAAGCTGGACGCAGCCCAGCAGAGGGTGGGCGAGCTGGAGACCCTCCTCTCCAAGAAGGAGCACCTGATCGCCGAGCAGAAGAAGTTCCTGGAGGACGTCAAGTGCCAGGCCAAGTGTGTGACGACGCAACGCAGCCTTTTAGCTTGGACGTTGTTGTTGTTGGTGTTGAGGTCCAGTAGAACAAACGGCCGGTGTATAAAGTGAATTAGCGTAGTGGGTAACAAACTAATTGGGCAGCTGTGTGGCGTTGTAATGACACTGGTAGAGCTCCTATTAGAGCTTGTTTTGAGAATATAATCATCACGCTCTTAAATCTTATTTCCTCCTCCCTCTCCCTCCTTTCTGTTCTGTTTATTTTTGCCTCTTTCGGTCTTTTTACTTTGTCTATTTTTCTCCTTATCGCTCTCGTGTGCCATTTTTCTCTGTCTTTGTGTGTGTGTGTGTGTGTGTGTGTCTGTCTGTTTCTCTCTCTTTTTCCCATCTTACGCTCTTTGTCTCTCAGGGCCGAACTGCAGGCGTCAGAGAGCAGGTATCTGGCCCAGAGGAGGGTCACCCAGCTCCTCCAGACCGAGCTTCTGCAGCTCTACAGCAGATTGGAAATTGAGGGTCCTGCCTGCACTTCTACCGGCACACCACCAGGTGGCAGAGCCGGTCCACATGCTTGCACAGACTCCAGGTGGGAACAGCATAAAAGAACACTTGCTGTGAAAATGTCATGGCATTTATTTAATGTGTTAGAATGATTATTTATTTTTGCTTTATTTATAATTATTGTATTAACATAATTGTGTTCTTGCTACTGTTCTAAATATGAAAACAAAACGTCAAAATTCTCCACAGTGCCACGCTGCCAGACGCACCGATGACAGCTCCGGCCGGCGAGGAGCCTGGCAATGGTCCCCCTGGCGACGGCGGCAGACCTTTGTCGCCAAGGCGACCCAAGGCGTCCGCCTCCGCCGCCGGCTCCTCATCATCCTCCTCGGCCAGCAGCTCCTTCAACGGCAGCCCCGCCCCCCTGGAGCCCTTCCCGGGCGTCCGTCCAGACGCCCCGCCGACGGTGGGCTCGTACCCCAGCGCCCAAAGCTTCCTGGGGATGCGGTCGCGCGAGCTGTTCCGCAACAAGAGCGAGAGCCGCTGCGGTGACGACGACGACGAGGTCGAGGGGGAAGGCGGGGCGGGGGAGGGGCACAGGTCGGGGCACAGGCCGGGGGGGCGGAGGTTGCGGCTGGCCAGCCTGGCCCACGGGCTGAAGACGGAGCTGTGTGTGGAGCCACCCCCCTCAGCCACCTCCGCCTGGGAGCCCCCCCGCTCAACCACCGCCGCCCGGGAGCCCCCGGCGGGGGCCAGGCAGAGGGGGGCCTCCCCGCATGGCAGCCCCCGGAGGAAGGGCGTAGCGGGGGGAGCGGGCCAGGGCGGGGCCAGCCGTGCCCGGCAGCAGCAGCAGCAGCAGCTGAAGATCACAGACTACATGGAAAGGCCCCAGGAGCGCAGTTAAGAGGCATGGGACAGAGAGCAGACATTGGCCCCCTGCCCTTCTTTCCTTTTGCTTTTGAATTCAGTGTTACTTGTTCATTCTTAGTGGACAACAGGATTTCTTGAGAATGGATTCCCCTTGGTGAGCGTAGAGGTGGAGTTTGCTGCTTGAGCCATGCACGTTATGGCACGTGTGTTACACTTTAAGGTACCCCCACCCCCCCCTCCCCTCCCACCAGAACCCCTCACTGTTTGTCTTTATATCGTCAACACAACTGTGCACGACGAGTGAATGCGGATGGGGCTGTGCATTGTCGGGTGTGCAGCCTCGTCGTTTCAGACCAAAACGTTCACGATAGCACTGGTTTCGTCCCAAAAGAAGGGTTCCGCGCACGCGTCGCATCACATTAAGGGGTGAACCTTTTAACGACACGTTGGTCGCACTTAGCGAACGGCGGCAGGTTTTCATATTATCTTTTGAAGCGCTCTTTGGCTTTGATGGAGGTATTGCAAGAGGTCTTTTTTTGATATTCAAGTCCCCCCATATGAGCTTCTGTAGGGCACAACTGCCCACGGGGTGGAGAGCAAAATGAAAAGCTAGTTGTGCTCAATTACCCCCACCCCCACACACACTCGAACAATGCACCTGTTTTCACGTATTTATGTATGACCTGGAGGGAGAATGTGATTGTTTGCAAAAAAAGTATGTAAACTTATTAGTTCCTATGTATTTTTTTTTACTCTTTTACAAAGATGCAATATAGAAAGTACTTTTTTTTTCTTTTTTTTTGTCCATTTTATGCATTTTTTTTTTTAAATACTACGTTCTGTTTTGTTTAATTTCAAATGTTATTTTTCAAGATGGCAAGTCCCTGCTTGAAAAAATATGAAGGATTCCATGATTTACAACATGACACGAACTACTGTAGACAGGGTGCATAATATAATACGCAATGTGTAAGCTACTAGCTAAGATATCAAACCTAACTCTTAATATCCACACAGCTGTGACTTAAAAAGTGCCAAGCAAGCAATGTGTTCTTACGGCGTACTACCAAACAGGACTCATGTTTCATTTGTTTGCGTTTCAGTGTCATCCATTTGGCAGGAGCGCTAAATAGGGTCCAATAGGGAAGTGAGTATTTTCATTCAATTTTCATAATTTCCGATCTTCAATTCCATCCTCACATTGGTACTTACGGGGGGCAGTTGGTTTGCAGGGCATACTGGAATTTTATCTTACAATCATGAACTTTTAATGACATGTTAAGTGATCACTTGGAAACCAAACATGTCTGTATAGACACAGACAGCTTGTGCTCTCTGGGGGGAGACAGGTATATGCACATTTCAGAAAGCAGGCAGAGAAGAGAGATGATTTTAATGACGGAGAGAGCCCACGCTATAGCTCACTTGAGACACCTTACATGTAGTCAAGTAGGCTGAATCATTATTATAGTCAATCTAGTTTTGGCCAAAGCATGTCCTTTCCAAAGCACTTGCTGTGCAACAATACATGTCTGTAAATACATGTACTCACAAATTAATCTCAAGATGTCCCATGTTTCTACAGTTTTTCTAATGTGGCTTTTTCTTAAACTATTCATGGTTTCTTTTTTTTTTTTTTTCCTTTGCGCTGGTTGCTAGACACCAGGGGATTGACGGAAATAGCATCAAAACTGACAGGTATGATCGATGGAAGTTGGGGAATGACGGCCAGGAATCTTCAGAATGGTTGCGTTTTAAGTCTTGTCCAGTCTTGTGTCAGTTTAACCTCACTTCCTGTGTTGACGCAAGGGAATATGTTTGATTCCACAGAGCAGCGTGTCGGAATTAATCTCCAGTTTTGAAGGTATAAGCCTAAATCCTGTTGTCCACCGGGATTTCCTGCTGTCATTTCCTTCTGCCTCGCAATCTAAAGCATGTTCAAAAATCCACTTTAAATGCCAACCATAGTAACCACTTCAAGCTAGACAGAAGGTACAATCAGCGCAAACTGAACGCAGAGCTGAAAGGACTCTGTTTGAAGCCAGAGGGTTTGGGGACAAAAAAACAAAAAAAAAGTTCTTAAAAGCAGTTGCTTGTGTTTAACTGTGAACAATAAAGATCGTCTTCAATGTTTTGCACTACAAATTTTGAGTGAGCTTTTTTTTTTTTCCTTCCCCTCACTTGTTTGTAAAAAGCCCCGGTTGGTTTTGTCTTTCAGTAGGAATACAGTGACTACTCGGTTTGTTTTGACTCTCAGCTGTTTACAATAGCTAGAAATAATTTGTCACTCACACACAATGCATACATGCACATAGCTCCACGCATAGCACCCCTGCATCTTAAACCGTTTAAGGGTGCTATGAATTTTACAGGGGTTAGTTGGATTTGTCCGTTATTATTGTGATATTTGAACAAACAACCCTGTTAAATGGAGGTTATTTACAGTAGTGCTACTTAAGTATTATTATTATACTTAAGAGTGGCGATAAAGCCCTCCTCTAAATCCACTTGATCGTGTTGAGGCTTAAAGTATATTCCTACTTGTAATTTCAATTGCATATGAATGTGGATAATGTTAAATAAAGGGATTTGACTAAACTACACCTAATGAAATTGGAACACAATTCTTGTGTTCTGGTATTGCCTTTGTTTAATACGAATCATATCCTTAGTGGCAGCATGAGGGTTGTTGACTTGTATTAGGTTAGGCATCTCTTGACAGCCTGTCAGCCATGTCTACTTGGAATGTATCTCCACCAGAGGGCACTGTTGTTCTAGACAAACATGGGTCATGTAATCAACAGGTACGGTTATTTTATTTGACTGAAGATTCTTAGTGCGCTGGGGTCATTGGACAGTTGACAGGCCAATTCAAGATATAAGGAACAGTGTATTCTATTCAGGGGTTTACTCAACATGTCAGTATTAGTTTAATAAATCAATATGTGTAGGGCTGAATTGAGTTTAATCTACTCCCTAATCATAATGCATTTCCGTGTTCTTTAATAATTAGGCTACTGATGATTCGTTATCAGGTGGAACAGCCTCTGTAGGCTACAATATGTTCAGAGATATCGACATTTATTTTGTGATTGTGTACAAGTGTTGCCCGCTCGCAATTCCCTGGGCTATGCTGCTAGGTCTTATATCGCTTGCGGGACTGAATCATTTTTGAGTATAACCGACCAAATATGATTAGTTTATCAAACGTGTGCATATGTATTTCATGAGAGTGAAAAAGCCAGTATGATTAATTTACCAGCATTCCGCAGGGTCAAGGAAATTGATGCAAGATAATTGGGCACATAGGGAATCCTTGGCAATTTGTGCTTTCAGACTGCTTGAGAAATTAGATGTCAGTGCAAATGTGAAATTGCTCAATGTTCTCAAAGATTCCATGAAAATTTAAATATAAATCTTAAGTATTTCAAGCAAAGGGATTCTTCCCTTTTAGCCAACTTGAAATGAAGCCCTATGAAAATGATCTGAATGACGGAAAGTGTAGCGAGCTGTGTAAAGTTCTGTGTGTACTCTAAGGAGAATGTCAGACTCTTGTAACACTTTGAGTAAAACCCTCATGCAAGAATTCATCAGATTCTTTTCGACAAGTAAAGTTTGAATTGAATCTGAAGATATGTAGCCTAATTATAATATTGTAGATATGAACACCTATTCAATATAGTGTAGCCTTAGACAATGTTAGGCATATATCATATAGTTTTCTCAGAGTATTACTTGTGTAGATGTTGAAAGATTGAAACAAAGCATACAAATAAGAATTATTCAATAGAGGGGTGAACAATGATTTTGAAGAAGCATGCATGTTTGAGGTTCAGAAGGTCAGTTATTAAAGTCAGCTATTCCTGCAATTTACATTTTCAGTTCAATCAGAAAAGAAACATTGCAATGTGTAATGCATTGTCATCTCTATAACTATGGCCATCCTAACACTAGGCCCTAGTCCGATTTGTATTTAGCTGCTTTTTTATAATCATTTATCATAGTATCTATCAAAACTTAAGGGAAATTCCATATTCATGCAGGATCAAGTTAAACTAATCACTTAGTCTTGCTCCAAAATCCTAGTTATATTTAAATGTTAATGTTTATTCCTTGTGGACACGAGCTGCAAAAGAAAATGCTAAACAAGAATATTTTTGGTAAGCATACTACATACTGACACTCTGGAAAACGGCTTCATTTGTCCTCATTAAAAGCTTAAAAGTCCATGAATAAATAATCATTGAAGTGGATACTTTTTCCCCAATTTTTATCTAAGGCCTTAAATGCAAAAAACAGTGAAACAGTCTAAATAAATATGCGCTAATATAATGTCTGTTTAGAAATGTGCCCCCCCCCCCCCCCAACTGCCATATTTAGACTGCTGACACACCTAAAGATCACATCATAGACTGGCTGCTGCTTTTGGAGAGAAAAAATTGGACCTCGGAGAGTCAAGTTAATGTAATTAAGTGAAGATCATGAGTCTCTCTCTCTCTCTCTCTCTCTCTCTCTGCTTGAATCAGTAATCAAAACTTAAAGGAGAGAAGAAAAGAAAAAAGCCAAGAGATGAGCACACACAGACTGCTCCCAGCGGTTTAATTATTTTAATTATCTTTCCTCTTTCAGCTTTTCTAAAAAAGAGGCCATTAAAGGATGCCCGTTTGGGTTCATCTGATTAAAAAAACAAGATGGAGGGAAAGATGAAAGGCTGCCGATGTCAGTGTTAATCAGGGGAGTTAAAACTGCTATTTGTGAACTGGGACGGTTGTTAAAGTGGGTAGAAAGTGTTTTCTAAACACATTTTCCTCACTTCAAAACACCTCTTTCCTCCTTTTGTTGATAATCTCCCCCTCGCGTCGCCTCAAACAAACGCCATGTTTGATGCCGGTACAGTGTCGTCTAGGCATCAGGGCAAGTGCTTAGACACCACTATAAAGACATAACGAAAGTGAGTTATCTCAACTTTATAATTTGGCCTAGTTTTCTGCAAGACATGTGACTATGGAGAAACCATCGAGTTAATGTTAAATTATAGCAATTTCCTTATATGCCCCAGCCGCCAAGCCAATTTATTATTGATTCTACTGGTTACGCCCCTCTCCCAAATCTTTTCCTGATAGAAATGTGCACCCGTCTTTTAGCAGAGCAAATGCAGCGTGTCAGGTTTTACCGTGGTGCTGCGACTGCAGCATGACTCGGCACAACACAGCAGGTGTGCAGCTACGTCGTGGTGGGAGGACACGAAGAAGAAGAAGAAGAAGAAAAGCCAAACAAAGATCTACTTTCAAACTAAATCAAGCAAAAGCAATGTCCTGAGCATGTTACCGCGAGATGGACAGGAGCCCATGCAATATTAAAACGCCGTGTCTGGCAATGCCAACCGAGCCACTCCTGTTCCGCGACGCCCGCCCTCCCCGCATCCTCGCCATCGGTTCTTCCCTCAAGGTGACACTTCAAAGCGGGCACGCAGACGGGCCTGGCTGCCGGCATGGAGCCAGCCCCTTCTCTCCCCCCACCCATCTCACACAGCTCCCTACTAACCCCCCCACCGCCCACCCATACCTCAAAGACACGCCCCCCCTTCCCCTTGCCTCCCCATTCCACTTCCTGGGCCAGGTCAGCGCCAAGATCCACACCACGGCGGCCACTAGGGAGTCCCTGTCAAAAATTCCCACCCCCGCCAGCTTAATTAATAACGGGCCCATTCCTAATGCGGGCCCTCTGGCCATGTCTTGTTTCCAAGAAGACGCTGGTGTTATTGGGTAGTCTCCTCTGAGGGCCTCGGCAGAAGGACGAGGAGACGCCTGGCTTGGGAAGGAGGGGGTCTGAAATAATTTGAATTTCGATGATTCGATATCACATGCATTATTCTACGTGTCTTGAGTGCTATTTTCAGCACCGTGGCGCTGTGTGTGTGTGTGTGTGTGTGTGTGTGTGTGTCTGTGTGTGTGTGTGTGTGTGTGTGTGTGTGTGTGTGTGTGTGTGTGTGTGTGTGTGTGTGTGTGTGTGTGTGTGTGTGCCCCTTTAAATCGAACAGAGAATTGTATGGCTTTTTTTGCGCAGGTATACTTTCTCTGACACATTCAGTGTGAGGGCCTTCACACATACAGACAGTGAAGAACGCACGCACACTCACGCACAACCAAAGCGACACCAGCTGGGTCCGGGGGCCTATAATCACCTTTCAAAACTGGAAGGAGAATTTTATGGAGCGCGTCATGATCGATATTTGCCGACGCGTCTCTCCATATCAACCTCAAATAAAAACCGTGTGCATGAGACAGACAGGGAAAGGAGGGGGGGGGGGGGGGGTCGCCGGGAGGTCTGCCGTGGCCCTCGTTTGATGTCTGCGAAAGTGCTCCATCAGTGTGAGGAAGCGGGCCGGTCTCCGGCTGTGGGAGGGCACAGCGGGTCAGTGCGACCTCGCCACGAGTCGCGCACGCCTGATTGTCTCGCCGTCGAGGCGAGGCGATTGTTTTCCGATTGTCTTTTTTTCTTTTTTCTATTTCTCCTCTTCTCCATTACTGAGGTGAGGGGATCGTGCAACTTCCAACGCCGAGCCTCCGGTTTTAATAGGGCTTCAGCTCGAGACCCTCCCAGGTCATGGCTCTCCTCGGCCCGCTCAGACTTGTTGATGAGGAGGGTGCTCGGGCATGCGCTCCCTCCTCGATGCAGGGGAAGGAGCAGGCGGTGGCTCAGTCCACGGTTGCTTCCTATATTTGTTATCCTAAATCCCCCACACCCCCCACCCCCGGCTGCCTGTGATGAGCTGCATTGCATTGCTGACGTTGGGAGTGCAAACCGCGCTCTCCGGCGACCCCTGGTGCCCCCGAAGCCGTGGTTAAATATACTCGGCGCAGCCGCGCAGCACACAAGGCCGCGTTAAGTAGGAGCTCAGTCACCAGAGCATGGGAGTATTTAGCGCAGTATCAAGCTGGTGGTTCTTTTAGCCGACCCACTGATATAATTGGGTCGTAATAAATAAGCCGGGCAATGGGGAGGGAAGGCGTGCCCGTGCCTCAACAGAGGCCATTAGATATATAGCGCTATATAGACTGTTAGAAAAAAAATAAAACGGTTGCCTGCCTATGTGGCAGCAGGCCATATACGCACACCACTCACACACATATAAAACGGTTATGCTCTCTCTCTCTCTCAAACACTCACCACTCACACACATATAAAACGGTTATGCTCTCTCTCTCTCAAACACTCACACACACACACACACACACACACACACACACACACACGTGCACGCTCTCTCTCTCTCTTTCTCTCTCTCTCTCTTTCACACACACACTCGTAGACACGCGGTGTCCTACTTGCCGAGTTCAGTGTGTGAACTTGAGCGGTGCTGGCCCTTTAAGAGCGCTAACTGTATATATGTGCAGCCTCAGACCACCTTAGTAATGAGTACACTTACTGCACAGCACGTGAATGTACGCAGTGCAGGGCCCGATCTGTTCCAATAGGCCTATATGCTATCACGATGGCCCAGTAATGAACTTCATTATAGCTTTTTATCCACCCAGACTGATTTTTAGTCTTGAGTATTTTTTCTATATATAGCCTACAATTTTGTGTATCTGTTCTATATTTTGCCTGTTTGACTATGCAGTTATCTGCAGACTGGGATTTATGACACCTTGGATATCAGTTCATCTGACAATTTATTATTATTATTATTATTATTATTATTATTAGTAGTAGTAGTAGTAGTAGTATTTAATAAAACAAAAAATAAACAAGACAAGCCATTTTAAACCCTTGAGAGGATATTCAGCTGCAGGAATCATTTGGCCTACAACATAAAATATAGCCTATGAAACCAAACATAGACACAGGTGTTATACTATAGCCACAGACTCAACATTGTAATGACATAATACAAAATGAATGGTGGCAGCTGACAGGCTGGGTAAGTTGTAACAATACACTAATGTGTTGTAGCCATGTGCTGAATAATGGGCATATGTTAATTGAAAATAATATTTATAATAGTGGTATTATTATAATAGCTTGCATTCTACCAATGTTAATATATTGTGTCTTGATGTTTGTCTTGGCCACATGCAATAGCATGAATGCTAATAATATGTACAGTAATGAGCCAGACATCAGGATTTAATAAGCAGAGCTTTTCCCAAAGATCCTCCTGTGATTTGCATCCATGTCATACAAGAGGCATAAAGCATGGTGATTGATTCACAGGTCACACTTTATTGGAGTGATGGGGGGGGGAGAGAGAGAGAGAGAGAGGGAGAGAGAGAGAGAGAGAGAGAGAGAGAGAGAGAGAGAGACGCCATACATTTATCAAGCTCGGTGACAAAGGCACGAAGAGTGTGTGCATATGTTAATCCACTGGCTGAGCGATGATCAAAGATGGAACAAGCTGGGCCTCACCGATCGCTACGGGGCAAACTGCTCTCTCCAAGCAACTGGGAAAGAGCAAACCAGAAGTAAACAGATAGTTATAAAAATCAATATATGTGGTTTGGGACTTGGTGGGGAAGGTCAGAGATGACAGCGTCTAAAGTATGTGTAGACAAAGCACTTTTAAGTAATTTTAATATATTGTATTGGTGGCCAGCGATTTAGAATTTGTCTTTATTGTTCAAACAGTAAACATGCAGGGGTTTTTACCTGTATGACACCCACCTCAATATTTGTTGAACACATATAAAGGTATTACATTTTATAATAATGTTATCATAATAACTTTCATAATGTTAACAACACAATTAATGTTCAATCGTAACCCGCGTTATGATGGCTTTATTGTCCCCCCAGAACCTCTAAATTCCTCCGCTGACTGTTTGAAACCCTGTATGGTTATATTGGGAGGGGTAGATGTAACGTTTGCTGGTTTCCACCACAATGGTAATACTGGACATAAAGCAATGAGTGTTTTAATTGTGAGGAGTAGTGTTTAGTGGCATTGTAGTTGCAAAATCCATCTCACATTACGGTCAATCTAGTTGCTTCATGAAAATAACTCCATTCATGTTTCAAAGTCAAACATCTGAGAATGAATTCTCTCCCAGAGTTCAACTCACCAGCGCTGGCTTGGTTGTTTGATCGCTTCCCATCCACGGATGGAGGACCTCTCATCACCTAATTTGGGTTTCAAAGGAAGTGGAATATCCTTTGAGTGTCAAAACACCCTGCATGGTTCCCCATTGGTTCGTTGTCTCTGTTTTGCCTCCTTCCACAGACTGACCCAAAGCTTTCCCAGAAGGCCTATACCTCTGGCCGCCATGTTGGATTGCTTCCTTGGCGATAACTGCTGTTATGAGCTCCTTCTCAGTGCTCATTTGGTAAGGCTTTTTGTAATTCATTTTCCCCGCCACTAAGTTGTTTGATCCTCAGACACATCGCCTGATAGATTTGACGGATGTTTCAACTAAAGACAGAAACAATCCTGTCTTTAATCAAGCACATCAATCACATCTCAGTTACCTAAACTACAGTGGCATTCCTCTGTTCAAAGACTAAACTGTCACTGAATAGTGTTTATTATTCTCCTTGTGTGAGATGATTATGAATTCACTGTATTGTTTGCCCGGAGTTGAATAATTAAAATGACTTAGGTTTTACCCCCAAGCTTGAGCTGTTTTGACTTTCTCTTCTTTTGAAATGGATGGTTTTATAATTAGTAGTTTTGTTTAATCTGGTAATGATGGCATCCCCCCAGGCTATATGCCTGACGGTGCTAACCAGTTTGTTTGTTTATTTATTTATTTATTTATTGTACTGTTGACATGTTAATCTGCATAAATGTTCCACCATGACCCGAGCCTGTCAAAAATAACCATTGTCACAGCTCAGAATATAACCCCACCTTGCATTTTGCATTCGGTCAGAGAAGATGGCCGTTTGCCAGGCGTACACTGACAATTAAACATGTCTTTCCTTTAATCTCACAATAGTTCAAGGACATTCATTCACTGTAACTCACATTTGGAACATTTTGCCGTATATTATAACACTAACTAAGATGGCTTCTACTGTAGATAGTTGGCAGTGGACACAAAAAACAAAACATTTTCACAAGAAGTTAATTTACATTACAACAGCACTTCAGATGCATATGTTACAACATTCATAATATCTGTGAAAACATTTACAGTTTTGAAGACAAACTGTATGTTAAAGCAGTTGACAGAAAGCTATGCATCTAAAGGAACAGGCTGACCTCTCATGATGCTGACAAGCACACTGGCCATTAGTAATTCCCTCGGATTGTTGTTGGACAGTTGGAGACCTAGAATTTACTGTAGCGTTGCTCGGTTAGCCCTACAGCAGGCCCCTAGTTATCTGATGCAAATGTTCCCAAATGAAACGAATGGGAAATATCAACAAGCTCTGAGTAATTGCGGCTGATAAAAAATGCATGGGGCCAAGATGGTGGATTTGCATCCCCCATACGCAGGGAAGTTATCTCTCATTACGGTGACCGTGATAAAGTGCACCGACTTCAGCATCAAGCTAAAGCAATGGTTTCCGCTCTGTCTAATAAAGGCTATACTGCCTACCACACAATTGCTTGTGAAACCCATTTGCAATGGTTTGTTATGGAGAATAAATATTGTTAGTGGATGCCACCATTCATTTTCTCTCTATTTGCTTTGACGTGCAACTCTGTACTTAGAAAATGCCTGCGTGTGAAGTCTGTATGTTTTATTCATCGTAAAACTTAATTTATATAGGCTACAAGCGGGAATTATAGCATGTCAAGTTTTCACGATAGCAATCGCTGCACTATGCTATACAGTGTGTGTTATTCTTGATTGGTATAAAGAGAACTGGTGCTTTGAATGGAGCAATTTTAAATACACATTTGTGTAGTCTTTGCTTTGCTGCAATTGAAGGGTTTGGAACGTCTGTCCTTTTGTGTCAGGACCCGGGACAAACGCTAATTTAATCTGCCATGGAAAACAGCTGTTTGGAAGCATGACAAAAGGAATGTGAATTATAATGAGGGTGTCAAGAGATGCCTGTGACAGTGTACACAGCATGAGATCCGAACATCATCAGCCACCAAATACATGAAACTAGATGAATAAATGGGTGTTTCTCAGCAAACACAGACTATCTGTAATAATTTCCATCAGAACTTAGAAGTCTGGGGACAAAAGAAAGATAGATTGTCTAGTCAATAAAAGGGGCACAAAGTTTAAACCAAAACTACAAGATATAGTCCATTAGTCTTTGGTTGTTTAAAAAAAAAAAGTTCCTGTCTGAATGAATGACACCAAAACATATTTGTTCTCATGCACATACGTAACCGTTTAAAATATATACTGTAAGCCTGTAGATGAAAGGCTTTCCGACAAAACATGGAAAACCTTAACTAGGGTTTAAATGCTCGTGGCGGTGTGCTGACATCAACAGCTGTTCTCAAACAAGCTCTTTGACTGCTCATTGACAGAGGAAACTCCATTGCCTCTTTCGCTAACTGGGGAAGTGTTCAGCGTCTGGTGAAACCGCATTACAGTTCCGTTTGCTCTCGGCTCACAGAATTGGGCAGCGCCGACATAAAACGGATGTGAAACGCGCTGTGGCCCCTTACAGAGACCAGGATCTCCATCTCTGTTACGCAATTGGAGCTCCTCATTGGTCTGGAAGAGAGCGCTGGCTCTCTGAGCCAAAGGCAGTATGGTGACACTGCCGCATGAACGTCAGGGCAGACGCCATCCCAGGGCATCCACAGAGGGCATTGGAAACAACAGCGCGCAGATAATGATTAGCTTATTAGCACAGGGGTGACTAATCACCTAATTGTACTGGCAGAGGGTTGTTTGGACTGCATGGGTGGAAATAGGTGCGGGAAGGGGGTGACCGCGGGGGTCTCTCTCGCTCTGCTCCTCAGACTTGGAGAGGCGGTGGGTGGCATGCCTGACTCCCCACTCTCCTCACCCCAACCCCCAACCCCCCTCCGCCCAACCTGCTGTTTAGGTCCCGGTGACATCTGCTATTTGCACGACGTGCACTCCCCCACTTCGGAGGCCGCCGGTGTGCCCCCCCCCTACCCTCTTCCCCCCCCCCCCCCCCACCCCTACCCTCTTCCCCCCCACTCACACACAAGCACACACACACACCTCCCTGTGCAGATGTTGCCCTCACTGGGGTCCTGCTCGTGTGCAGCGCATGAGGCTTGTTTGATGTGTGATGAAACGGAATCCAGCGAGCCGCTCAGGGGCTCTGGGAGCACTGTGTGTGTGTGTGTGTGTGTGTGTGTGTGTGTGTGTGTGTGTGTGTGTACCAGGAATTGGGGGCTGGCTGGATGTTCAGGTGGATAGTGTTATTACAATATCACACAGGCAATAGGATGAAGTGTTCCTGAAGTGTCCCTTTACTGCAGGGGATGCATGGGAGAATAGATGAGAGGAGATAGGAGGAGATGATAGAAGAGAATGCATTGCAGAGGAGGTCACCACACCCCTCTGTCCTTCCCTATCTCTCTCTCTCTCTCTCTCTCTCTCTCTCTCTCTCTCTCTCTCTCTCTCTCTCTCTCTCTCTCTCTCTCTCTCCTCACCCAACATGCCTCCAGCGATGGCGTCTTAGCCTGCCGTCTCTCCGTGAGCATTACGGCATGCTATGTGACTATAAACCGTTTAGCCTGGCCAGTGGCATGGCACGTATAACGACAACAACACGACAAGTTCACTGTGCAGAAGAAGTGGGTGAAGAAGACATATTGTAGCAGGTGAAGAGAGAGATAGCAGATTAGCAGTTAAAGATCAAAGGGAAAAACAAAGGCGGATATCAAACGGCCCGGAGAGTGTGCCAACAGACACGCAGCTCCTCTGATAATACTTAGATCTATAAATGTTTCCCTCTTATTTATTTATTTTCTTATTTATTTTTAAAATTATTCATCGCCATAATAATTTGGGCCTAACAAGCACTTGAGGGAGCCGACTTCCTTATGCATTCTCTCTCTCTCTCTCTCTCTCTCTCTCTCTCTCTCTCTCTCTCTCTCTCTCTCTCTCTCTCTCTCTCTCTCTCTCTCGCGTTTCTTTAGCTCCCCGTAACGCTTGGGGATTTGGGGGCACTATTAGATAGAATTTCTTTTATTTGCCGCTAATGAATGATATGCATGATGCTATTTTCTTTTTGCTTGTGTACTTTGCGGGGGTAACTGCAGGGAACGGCCCGTGCAGGAGCTGGTGTATTGGACTCGTTAAAAGGCTGCGTTCATTTAACCCTCAATCCGCCCGCGCAGGCAGCATCACTTTAACAGACTTCCAATTCAAACGCGGCATCGTTACGTCACTTGACACAGTAGTTTGACTTTGTTTTGCTAGCTACTCTCTCTGTGTATGGAATAAGGGTTAACGGGTCTGCAGGCAACTTTGTCAACACTTTTCTGCAGCAGCGCCATCAAGTACATCAATATAGGCCTATAAATGCCAATACACACACATGAAAAGCAAAATAATTAACAAATGAATGCAAATTGGCATTCAATTTAACTGCAGGTTTCCACGTACAGTATATATTTTTTATAATAATAGTTTTATTTCTGTATTGATAAGAGCATAATTATGTCTTATACCAATTTATTACCTGTCATATAACTGAGGAGGTTTCTGTTGCTATAGCCTGTCAAGGTTGAACAGCTGTGCGTTCAGAGATGCTCTTCTGCATAACACTGTCAGTTACTGTCGCCCATCCCGTCATCTTATAGCAGCCTGGTTATTCTCCTCTGACCTGTCTCATTTGCCCACACAACTGACACTCACTGGATGTCACGTGTTTTTCTCACCGTTCTCTGTAAAGCACAGACCTGTGTGTGCGTGCGTGTGCGTGCGTGCGTGCGTGCGTGTGTGCGTGCGTGATTTAGATTGTGATGCCACGCTGACACCGATGATCATTCCAAGGTCAACTTAGCTGTTCCCCATTCTGATGTGTGGTCTGAACCACAACTGAACCTCTGAATGCTTCTTTGCATTTTGTTGCATTTTCTCTTGCTAGTTTTGTTGTTTTGCTTTTCGTTGTTGTGTGCTGTTCACGTTATATTTCATATTTGTGTTGTATATATAGTGGGTGTGTATATATTGTAGGTTTTGCACAGTGCTGTGAAAAAGATTTTCCCTCTGGGGACAATAAAGTCAAATACTAATAATAATAATAATAATAATAATAATAATAATAAGTAAGTGAGTTACTGCTGCACTATTGGCTGATCATATAGGACCTATTTGACCTATTTCACTTGTCCTACCTAGTTACTGTAACTAGGTAGGACAAAGCACCATAGAAAGCTATTACAGCAAATCAGACAGTTGATGGATTCAAAAAATGCTAAACTGTTATTGGAGGACTTGCAAAAGGGGCGGGGCTTGGGAAGGGTACATTAATAATAGTGGCAGATACTGAGTGTGTATCACTATGTAACCTGTCACCATATACAGTGATACAGGTACATACAGTGATATAGGTACATTAATAATAGTGGCAGATACTGAGTGTGTATCACTATGTAACCTGTCACCATATACAGTGATACAGGTACATACAGTGATATAGGTACATTAATAATAGTGGCAGATACTGAGTGTGTAACACTATGTAACCTGTCACCATATACAGTGATATAGGTACATTAATAATAGTGGCAGATACTGAGTGTGTAACACTATGTAACCTGTCACCATATACAGTGATACTGTGGATTTGTCCCAATATCCCCCCACAACACAACACAAATGCAACAACATGCATAAAAGCATTCAGAGGTTCAGTTGTTGTTCAGGCCAAACATCAGAATGGGGAAGAGCTATGTTGACCTTGGAATGACTGTTGGTGTCAGTGTGATTTGGTTATCAGAATCAAAATAAATTACATATATTAGAGGATATTCACACTCTCTCAGACACACACACACACACACACACACACACAGACACACACACACACACACACACACACACGCACGCACCAACACACCAAGAACACATTCTTGCCTGCACAAACCTAAACCTAACCCTTTTGCATGCGTTGCCACTTGCAGTAGAAGAGACCTCATGTTAAAACAGCATTAGGCACATCAGTAGTGTATGGTGCAAGGCACGGACTCAAAGATGGCCTGGTAACGACCTCCCCACTGACTGGAGAGAACAGGAGGGCCCCCAGCTCTCCTTCTCTTTGTGTCCATGTCTGTCTGTGTGTGTGTGTGTGTGTGTGTGTGTGTGTCTGTCTGTGTGTGGGTGGTTCGACCCTAAACATTGATGCTACCTCTCTGCCACCAATTCCTAAACGGCCAACTTCAGGGGGCGCTATTGTCTCCCTTTGGAGTGCTGTGTGATGACTGTTTGAGCAGGGCTTCCATAGCACCACTATTCCCATGCTAAGAGCCTTGCCAGAGGCTTGGCATAACTCTACTGGTCCAAACCAGTCTGCCCTGATCCTTGGACAGGGCTTTGAGTCGGAGGGATAGCTGGGGGAGCTGGAGTAAGTCTTCTATGCGACCCATAATTCACCTCAGAGGGCAGGCGAGTGCTGTAGGCATCACCGTGCTCATGAGGGTCGATAGACTCACTGACATCGCATGTTTGTAGTTTTCACTGTATTGCGTGTATTTAAATAGAAATAAATATGTTAATAATACATTATCAGAACACCGCAGTTTGATGTGTCTGGATGCGGGGCATGTTTTATTTTTTACCCATGCCCATGTAATGTAATATGAGATGAATATGAAGACATCATCATCTTTAATATTACGGCCTGTTGATAGATATAGTGGAGTGCAACACGCGTCAATGTAATTGAGACACACTGGAGACTAAGGCGGCGGGTGTATAAGTAGTTGGGATTAGCCAAACAGCTGGGAGTGTGTGGTGCATCTCAGCAGAAGCCACCGTGAGATCTGCAAACTGCTCTCACTAGCGCAGCCACTTAAAACAAACAAACAAACAAACAAACAAACAAACAAAAACACATCTTCCTCTGTAGCGTTTGTTATAAAACAGCTTGTTGCTCCCCGATACCCAACATCTGTACTGGAAGAGGTGGGATCGTGTAGGGAAAGGAGGAGGGGGTGTCATGGGAGGGGGGAGGGCTTTCCATCCATCAGTCTTTCAGCCCACCTGACTTCCATTGTGGCAGGCCTGCCCACGGCAAGACCACAGGCTAGGGCCTCCAGTGGGCCTCCACGGGGCCCCGCCAGCCTCCCCGAGCCCATTAGAGCACCCCTCGTCTGGCCCCTTCCCCCGCCCCGCCATGCCTGACCCCCACCTAGCCCCGCAGCCCTCTGCCCCGAGATGCCATCGCTGGCGGTGTCGCTCTGCCGCGCTGTTATAACTCCACAGAGCTGGATGTGACGGGAGGGATTGGGAGCATGCGTTTGTTTTGTTTCTCTCTCTCTCTCTCTCTCTCTCTCTCTCTCTCTCTCTCTCTCTC
>JAODLL010000004.1:2099981-2110800 GCA_026546735.1 Forbesichthys agassizii | reverse complement strand
GGGAGAGAGAGAGAGAGAGAGAGAGAGAAAAAAACGACACGGTGGAGGAGAGGACCGGTGCCGAGCGAAAGAAGGGGGTGGCTGGGAGGGAAAAGAGAAGAGGGGGGGGGGGTAACTTTTTCTGAGGCTGTGCGCTGCGGATGTGAGACGTTGCCTCTCCAGGAGTGTGCAGCCAGGGGTTGTTTGATGTGGAAATTGGACAGTTTGAATCCGTCTCCTTTAATTTTTCACAACTTACAGGCCCCCCTGGGTGCCCCAGCACTCTCCTCATAGGAAATAAATTAGTTTTTTGTCCTCTCGCTGTATCGGTTTTTAAACCCTTTTTTCTTATTCTTTATATATTATACAGGTTCTCCCCCCAATAGTTATTCTCACTATCGTACCTACCTTTATCTTTTTCTTCTTCTTTTTCTTCTTCTTCTACCCCTCGCTGAATGAAGCTATAGTTGCGGTTTCACCTCGATGTTTGTCAAGCAGTCATCAGCATAAAACTTCACTTATGTTGCCTCTAAGGCATCTTTTGTATTCTGAAAGGCGTGTGCGTTTCTGCCACCAGACCGGTCTTCAAAACAAACAAACAGAACAATGGGAACAACTGATTTTTCTTCCTCGGTTCACGTCGATCCTATTTCTGTTGTGGTGATCTCTGTCTGCTTCGCTTTTGCTGTTAAATAACAAAACAAAAAGAAAAAAAACTGAAAAGCAGAGTGAAAAATACACCCAGACAGGTACAACACACACGCCTTCCAGATTCTGTCTGTTTTTCTGTTGTTGTTTTGTTTTGTTTTGTTTCCCTGCTATCTCCGTGGCGGGAAAGTTGGCTGCGAGTTACCGCAGTCACATTGGGTACACACCGCCACGGTTCGTTCGTTTGTTCCCGCGTATTTATTTCATTGTGGATTTCTGTGATTGCTTTCCTGCGGCCGTCCGGCCTCTGGGCTGTTTTCACACCGAGGATCGGATGATATCCAAACAGACCTCAGCTCCGTCTGGCGATGGAGCCAGAGATGTGTTAAGGTGTCTTTCTGAATGTCGACGTGTCAGCTTTAATTCCAACACCCCTCTGTTGTCATTTAGGCTGCCTGCACCATGTTGTGCTGGTGTCAAAACAAGATATCGGGGTAAATCATTTATATATATGTATATATATATATATTTTTTTATTATTAAGATAGGAGAAAAGCAACACATTCCTCTGTTTGTAGAAGCTGATAGATTCACTTTCATTTATTTTTTTCACCCTGGAAGACACACAGGAGGGGATGAGCCCAATTCACAGAGCCCAAGCCTTGCCGACGCTTCGTATATCATCTGCTTTTTATCTTTGTTGATTCATATGACTTGACTGCCAGAGGGGGAGGGGGAAGAAGAAAAAGGCGTATTTTTGTGTAATTTGTTGTTGGTTAATCCACTGCTCGCCCTGTATGCCTTTGTCAAACGTGCTTTAATGATGCTTTGTGTAGGCTACAGTGTAATTGGTCCCCGCTAATGACCTCTTGATAGTCATGCCAATTTCCTGCTTGTGCAGAAACCTTGCCACCAGGAGGCGCTGACAGGAGTGGGACCCCTGCGTGTTGATTTATTTATCTGTGTCGGGATTAAAGCCCGAGTACCTGATAAAGGGGATGTCAGAGGGACTTTGACAGCCAGAGAGGCAGCCCGAGTGTGTGCGATTTGGTCGCTGCGTTGGTAGAAACAAGGAGCGTCGGTGGCATCTTTGAAGTCTTGACAGACGGGGGCCTCTCAACATCCCCCTTAATCTTGCCTTCTCGCCCTCCTCGGGAAGAAGGGGGCCCACTCGCACGGCAGGTTCTGCGCGTTGCCACGGCTACCCCCTCCGTTCGCCTCATTCTCTTAATGACACAAACCATTCAGCGGCCGCGCGTGATAGCATTTCATCTGCCGTAATGCGCGCCGGTGGCTGCGCACTTCAAACGCTCCGCCCGCCTCCTCGCATTAAGCCGGCTGGAGACGGCGAACAGGCAGGAGCCGGGACGTGAAAGGGGGTGGTGGGGTTGGGGGAAAGTAGGCGTGCGCAAGGCGTCTCCCCGTTTGGCTTGATGGGACGTCTGCGCGGGACGAGGGCACTGTTTGATTGCACTGATTGTGGGTTTTTTTTTTGTTTTGTTTGCTTTGCAGCCCACCAGAAAGCAAATACAAAGAATATGCCTCGGGTGATTGTGTGGAAACCGGATCGCGTGTCTCTCCCATCCTCCGGGCTGTTGCACACCCACCGCAAGTGTTTCCCGGCGGCGGCCGCAGTGACCCCTCTGACCTTTGCACTTCTCCAATTACTGTAGACACCTTCCATAGATACAGTAAAGACAAGTAACTATGACGCAGTGACGGCAACGCAAAGCTGCGGTACCTTTACTTTTACTTACATACCCTCCACCCCTTGAAGGGCTCGCATTGTGTTTCACATCAGCAGTGATTGATCCATACCTCGTCTTCTCTCTCTCTTTATCTCTACTATTCCTTTATTCTTATTCTCTCTCCTTCCCCTAGCTCTCACCCCCCCCCCCCCCCCCCCGCAATGGAGTCAGGCAGGGGATGAAGAAGCGGTCTTAAGGAAGGAGGCGCGCGTCACGCAGGACTCCGGGCAGGAGAGGGCGCTGAGGTTAATTACTCCATTACTGGGCGGCTCAGGCAGGAGCTGTTTAAACAGACCCCCGTCAGCGGGGGGATTAGGCCTCATTACTCCAGCTAAAGGTACGCCCACGACCCTCCTCTCCGCGGGTCTGTCGGGCAGAGTAGGGGGATACGCATGCCGGGGAGGTGGGAGAGGAACGCAGGGCACAGGAGACAAGAGAAAAGGTGGAGGGAGAGAGAGAGAGAGGGAGGAGAAGGAGAGAGGGAGAGAGAGAGCGCTAGGCTAGATTGAGATGGAAAAAGAATGAGAGAGGAAAAACAGGGAGGTATATAGGATGATGGGGGAGAAGGGCTACAGGAGAGGCCACAGTGACCCAGCCGTGGAGGACGGGCGAAGGGCTTAACTCCGCCCGCTCGCATCATCACCTGAGCTCCAGGCAGAGCTACAATTATCCCCCTCAAATGCCCCAGTGTGGCTAGATTAGCATCTGCAGGCTCACGTTACCCCACGAACCGAACCAAACTCCCGCCTCTCCGTGATCGTCCTGCCGGTGTCTGATGGCACGGGGCGATAGCGGCGCTGCTCTCGCTGGCATGGGAGGTGAGGAGGTTGAAATTAGGTCGATGTTTGTCCTGCGTGCATATTGGGCTTGATGGGTCAGTTTACTGGGTTCATAGGCCATGAAATAAATCAGTATAGAGAGCCAAAGTCACTTCCGCATTACAGGAAAAAATCTGTATGCTGTTAAAAGCCGAGAATAACATTATTTTTAGATACCGTTTGCTTTGTGACACGAAGTACACGCGCGATGTTCGACTATTTATAAGACTGTGAAAATATGTAATTAGTAAGACTACAAACCTCGTGTTGCGTAAGTGTCATGACGTTTTCCCGCCACAACCCTCAAGCAAAGAGAGCATTGTTTTGGTGACGAAAGCTGTAGTTCACTGAGCGGTTACACACTAAACTAAAGATTACTTAATAGTTTCACAACAAACTGCAACGTTCTTCAACAATTATCGTTTATATAGACACACATCATATATGTACTTTGTGTCACAATTAAAACGGGATCTAAAGTAAATGTAATTCATGCCGTTGACTAGCCTACCATCAATATTCTTTCCAAACTAAAATCCAAGAACGCGGAAATGACTTCGGCTCTATACAGAGTGATTGTTTGCAGCCTGCAAGTGGAATAAAATGGAGGGTTTGATATAAACTTGTGTAAACGTGTGTGATGAATGAAATGTAATGTGGTGAGATATATTGTTTTTAAATAGGCTATTCCGTGCATTAAACTTTCTGAGCAGTCCAAAATATTTGCCACATTTTCGAGAAACCTTCAGTCAAACTGGAATTAACCTTAAACCTAATTAGGGTGGAGGGTAATAAAATATATTATCCTGTGTATTATTTTACACTTCCCTTTCATTTATCTCACAAATAGGAGTTGGTGGAAGCAAAACACATGTTTAGGACTTACTGTCGAAAGAACACCATTCACCTTGCAGGATAAGGAATTTACGGATGTGTTTCAACAAAGTTGGTCTCATAGATGTGGATGTTCCAATTAGGAACCAAAAGGACAACAGCATAGTGTAGTGGGAGAACTAATCCACAGGCTTTCGAAATAGATTTGTGAGGGCTTCGGTCGTGGCTTGGTGAGCTGCGCGATAAAAGTTTTATGTCAATGCCTATTTGTCTTTCTCCCCAAAGGCCTGGAACCACACGCACAAAAAATAAAAAGAGAACTGTAGACATGCCCTCTTGTAACACGCACGCACACCACACACGCACACATACAGACGTGACAGTCACGCAAATATCTCCAGAGGGGCTGTCAAACGTAGTCAATAAAAATCCAATTTCATATGAGCGGGGGGAGGGTGAAAAAGCATGGCTGCTTGATTTATGGGAAACGTCGGCTCACAAAACTATGTGATTTTAGTCCAAATCCGGAACAGAGCTTCTATTATATAATTGAGGACAAGAAAAAATAAATCAATAAAGGCACAGCTGAGCGAGGGGTCACCCCACGCGCCATGCACATCCATATTGAGACCCTCTTCGATCTGTGTCTGAGATGGGACGGGTTTAATCACACACGCGGCGAGCGGCAATGTGAATACGCTCTCCTATGAGACATGGGCTTACACCACCATTCCTCTCGCTTAAGGGAGAGAGAGAGAGAAGACGAGAGAGAAAAAAAACATTACACTTGAGATCCTCGACCATTCAGAGCTCAAAAAAACACAAGGATTATTTTAAACATAGCCCGAGGTGAGGGCGAGATTCTCCGCTCCGCTAACCTGGGTGAGCTGGAGGTGCATAGCCGCGGACAGAGGGGCAAACAGGATGTTTATCTTATTGATTTTCTAAAGTTGAAAGAAGAAGATTTAGGGGGGGCTTGACTCTGGAAAAAAACCCCAAGGAGCCGCTCACTGTGCAGAGACACACAGGCACACACACACACCTTCAGTGGGCCCCATGAGTCACACACACACACACACACACACGGCACTTTAACATGGGCCTTCAACTGCAAAGCTGTGCTACGCTGTGGAATGATGGGCTCCAATGTGTGTCAGAGGAATCATTAAAGCTAGCTCGAGCTCCAGGTCTGCTATGAAGCCCACCTATGGAGTGTGTGTGTGCGTGTGTGTGTGTGTGTGACTCATGGGGCCAACTGGAGGTGTGAGAAGACAACAGATGGGAAGGGTCTCAGAGTTGTCGAGATCTAGCTTGTGTCTCTCCCGGTGAAGGGAAGGTGAAAAGCAAGAGTGTGCTAGAAATGCAACTCAGGCACAGCAGAGAAAATGCCTCCTGACAAATGATAAATTTAGAGGGCAGGTTCACGCTGGGATACATTCTAGCTGTACTTTTGTGTTCTGGGTTGTGTGTCCAGAACACTAGGCTGCCGTTTTACGATAACAAGGAATTTATTAGAATGCAGCTTGATTCCGTTTTTTTCTTTTTTTTTACTACTAACGCGTCATAAAATCCACTCGCTTCATTAGGATGAATACAATTATTTTTGTTGGCCTAAAAACCAATATTCTATTTAAAGGATCCCATTTCAAAAACACGCAAACTGACAATAATTGTCTTCTGATGTGTTTGTCCTCACCGGCTGTCACTCAAAACAGTTGGGCAGTATTTAGACAGTTTGACAGTGAGACGGCATACATCACACACAATTAAATAGCGCTCAAGCTATAATTTCAGACCAGACAGAAGCTGGTTGCGGGCCAAACATTGCCGTCTGTGGCGTAGAAGGTAGGAGACCTCCCAGGCTGGTTCCCAACCCCGATATCTCACCCCGGGCCACGAATCCTGACTCCCTTCACCACATCTGCTGATGGGGTAATGGTGGTGGTAAGGAAAGGGGGGATGCACATTAATTGTCCTTTGGAGTGTCCCAATTATGCCATTAACGGCCCCTCAGTGATGAGGCTAATGGCGAGAGACCTCGTTTGCATAGCATTAGCTTAATTGAGCCTTAGGCTTGGCATGAAAACAAGCCCGAGATTATGTTACTGATGGATGGCATCGACGGTCCGGTAGCAACCATTTATCCGACAGCTATATTAATTAACAGCTATCCAGTTACATGGGCTTTAACAGGGATGAATAAGTTAACATGGTGACTGTGACAGCAATGGTGCCAGTGCTCCAGCTTCTGTGAGGGTTTATAACAGAGGAGATGCACACAAGAGAAGTGGTGTGCGCGCGTGCATGTTTGTGTGTATGTGTGTATGCACGTGTGTGTGCGTGCGTGCGTGCTGGAAAGGGCTGGTGAAGAGGCCCTATCATAAGATCTTATTACCTATTTCCTAAAGAAGGAAACTGAGCCTAGCGTTATACCAGCCTTTAAATAAATCACCACTCAAAGCCAGTACTAATACTTTTAATCGTGAATTAATTACAGGCTGGTTGCAAGGAGAGGCCCCATTTAATGTTAGTAGGCCACAGCCTGCATTCCTCCATCTCTGGAATCAGGATTACATTGAGAATATACCGTATAGGACCTGTAAGCTGCAGTACTATAACACAACCCTACATCGTCTAGAGGAAGAGATGGTCCCTTTGCCCCTTCAGTTTTGTTATTATTATAATTATTTTTGCTTTGACCTGATTGGCTGTATGAGTGCGAGTGGGATGCTAGGTCTGAGAGGATTGGTTGATGTCAGAGGATGTAATGCATGGGACCAAATCTGATTGGCTTGGTGTTTGTTAGTTTATTTTCTTGTTTTTGTTGTAATGTACATCTAAATGACATCTTGGACCTGTTTCTAAATAAGCGCAGCCCTTTCAGCTTCCCTCAGACAACACGACCCACACCAGTGGAAAAGGCCGTTGCCGATACAGGGGACATGTCACCATAACACAGCCTCTCTCTCTGCACGCCATAGCACTCATTCAGAGCGCTCCCGTGATCAGGATGCGGTTTAAATGAAGCAGGACAGCCAGGTATCTCTTTTGTTATGTAAAGATGTGCCATGTGATCCGGCAGAATAAAAGAGGAGGGAAAAAAGAAACCGTTCAGATAAGCTTCCCTCATCAGATAATTAAGGATGCGTTTGCTTCGGGTCCCTCTGCTTTGCACAAGATGTCCGATCAACTTTCAATAAGCTCATCACTTTGTTCCTGCAGTTCCACACGGGGGCTCGAGCAGGTTTCTGCCCGTTGCTAGGCACCACCAGCAAGGTCGTCTTCAGCACAGGCTGGGGTTCACAAACTCTCTGACCCGCCGTCTTCCACATTGCAACAGCACAGACACATACCATGAATGTGTTTTATATTTTACTAGCAGCAATCAAAGCAGGTTAGATGCAGATGTAAACACACTGTGTGACTGATCGGTTGAGAACCGCTGGCTTTTCATTGGTAGTGATATGCTTTAGGCACGGAATGACATTTCTACAATATTAATAAGCTTTATGATTATTTTAATATATCTGAATCAACCTTAATACAACAATGTGTTAAAGATTTTAAAAAATGTCTTTTTAAAACGTTAAAAGATTTTTAATGTGTGTGCGTACAAAACTAAATAATGCTGGCATTTTTATTTATTTTTTATTCATTTACATTTGTATTTTTTATTCATAATACTAGAGTGTCCGTCTGTCAATTACCTTCAGAATAACCAATTAGCAACCCTGGCAGCACGGCGTTCTGCGAGTGTTACGTGGCAATGGCAGGGCGGTGGCATCATGTAGGGGGATGCGGAGATATGATGCACATGTAAACCCTAAGCACATATTTTCTCCTATTTAGTCAAACAACCTGCAGCACAGGTCAGCCATCCGTACCAGCAGCGATAACACAATTAAATAAGTGCAATTAATTAGCGCTCCCAGCGCCTCGTAATTGCTCCCGTTCTTCCTCGGAAACGGCTCTCTCTTTTATTTCATTTTGCTCCTCCAGAGACCCCCCCATCTTCCCCCATCCCCCCGCTCCTTGTCAAAACTTCCTAACGCACCTGTCACACTGTCGAAGTTTCGCACACTCTCTCTCCCCTCACCCCCTATTCCTCCTCTCTTTTGCCGTTTGCCCCCCTCACCCAACCCCCCCAACCCACCCCCAACCCACTCCCCTGCTGCCAGTTCTTAAATACACTCCAGGCTGGCCTCTGCTCTACTAGTTACAGCCCCAACACGAGTACAGACAATCAAAGTCTTTGGGAACGCTAAAATATGCATGGCCATCCGTGACAGACAGATAAAGCAGGGCAATTAGCCACGTAATCCTAGAGCAGCATTTGGAATAGTGAGCCTCCGCGGTCCTCTCTCCCCCTCTCTCTCTCTCTCTCTCTCTCTCTCTCTCTCTCTCTCCCCCTCCTTTTTTACTCTCTTGGTCTCCATTAGTTAAATGTACTGTGTGTGTCGGCTCCCCATCAAATCAAGTAACACTTCCCCTAATTGGCTCATAAATAATACAGCAGCGCCTGCATTATAATTTCATCAGTGGTAAACATTGCGGGGGCAGTTGGTAAAGAACCTATCCCTCATTAAATTCTTAATTTGGGTGGATGGATCGAGTGGAATGAAAGGTAGGGAGAGATAGGGAGAGAGAGAGAGAGAGAGAGAGAGAGGGTGGTGTCGAATTAACAGAGGCACCCGTGTCACCCAAGGCAGAAGGAGGGAGCAAGCGTGGGAGAGGTAGTTTTAAGAAAGCAACAACAAGGGGACGAGCATGCTGCTCCTGCGTTTGTTAATGGATGTCAGACATTCAATCCAAGGGTTTTGTCAGTACTCCTGCGGAATAGGTGGAATGGAATGGGCCCAGCGTCCCATCATGCACGCACGCACGCACACCCACAGCTTGTTCTTTTTATACTAACTTAATGAATATTTCATAACAAGCGACATAAATATTCATTCTAATGGTTTTGCACATAGTTATTACCGGTATTTCCTTTAAAAAGAAAAAAACAAAAACACTCATTACATATTCTGCATATATCGGAGCCCTGAAATACACCCCCCCCCCCCCACACACACACACACACACACACACAGAGAAAACATATACACACACACACACACACACGAGGTAACATTATCTAGATCAACTACCTAAACAGCATGTCAACAGTAGGCTGCCTGCCATTGTTTGCGAATTCTTTACAATATAGTTTGTTTGTGTCACATTGAATAGGACACCCCCTTAGCCATCTAACAGGTTGAATAGATGTAAAGGTTACAACCCGTTTTAAATACGCTACAGTATGTAAACTGTACATGCTAACTGCACAAACATCAATCCATCGAGTTGTCACTAGCAATGGCAACACAAGGAGGAAGCTATTATACACTTTTTGTAAAAGGCGTTAGGCGACTTCGACTAGAAGCCTTCTATTCCCCAGCAGATAAATGTCACTGAATCCTGCTATTATATTGCATAATTCACCTTTAAAGGGTGTTCACATGGCCTGTGATAGGTGCTGTGAGATGTGAGCTATGTGAATATGACATCCTCTGATCTCCCAAAGACAGATATTAAAGCAAACTCTCAAATGAGTCCTTTTCTGTCTCTCTTCTTGCTGAAATCGGGAATATAAAAGGCACAAAGAGGCCCTCAGCCATCAAAGGGGAAAGTTAAGCGTTCTGTATTCTGGGTAAGGTTTTCTAAAATCGAGCCACCTGAAGGCAATCTGTCGGCGCTGGAACTCAACTTGTCACTGTTACAGAAAGCTGTCACTTCCTGGCACCCGGCAGATGATGAAGTCAGACATCCATCATCCACATGCATTTTCCAATTCAGTGCAGTTTATGTGACGCTTCGCTTTCAGCTAAGACACTCGCGGAGGAGCCACAAATACATATTTGTTCCCTCACCACTTTCCCCCCCTTCACATCTTACAAAGAACAAAATAACCTAAAACACTGTATACCCCAAGCAATAGAAGAAGAAACACGCCCTCCCCACATAAAAACAAACATAACGCCTCCCCATCAATCACACTCAGGCCTGTATCATGCAAATCCTATTATGGTGAGGGTGTTCTCATCCACGCAGCCCAAGTGAAACCACCCATGGACAACGCGGCCCTGCCTCTTAATGGTGGCGGAACAAGGAGACCGGGCAGCGCGTTGGGAACGAGCTTAATTAATGTAGCAGTAAAAAGTGGCCCTCTCTGTCCATTATGCTGCTCCGCATTAGTTCCACCCCAGCGCTCTCGGGGCCAGGCGAACAAGTAGCGGCTCTAATGACGGACATACCCCCCATTCTCCTCACACAACCCCTCCACTGGTCTCGGGTCACTGCCCCCCCCCTGGGGAGGAGGGGGGTTGGGGGTGAATGTGTGTGTGTGCGTGTGTGTGTGGGGGGGGGTCAACCGGTTAGACAAACCGCGCTCCCCCTTTGCCACATTGTGAGCAGCAGAAGGGCACCCTGGCCTATGCTGACTTCATTAGCGCTGACAAGTTTTGGGGGATGCAGCTCGGTTCACAATACTTTAGAAGAATAAAGAACAAAACACCAAACAGCAGAGGAGTGTCGGGGGGGAGTTTGTGTGTGTGTGTGTGTGGGTGTGTGTGTGTGTGTATGTGTGTGTGTTTGGGGGGGGGGTGCTGCGGGAATCAAGCATGCAATGCAGAGGCATGCAACTTTCTGAACGCTGTCACAAAGTGTGTGTGTGTGTGTGTGTGTGTGTGTGGGGGGGGGGGGTTCTTTGTAAACAAATTATATTGCTGAGGGTAAAACTGAAAATAAAAC
>JAODLL010000004.1:2073261-2085566 GCA_026546735.1 Forbesichthys agassizii | reverse complement strand
TTTTTGTTTTTTGTTTTGGTTTTTTTTTGTGTGGGGGGGGGGGGGGTGGTGGGGGGGGGTGGCTAACGGTGATGGAGTGGAGGGGGGTTGAGGTGAGGCGTGTTATGAATAATAATGTTTTTAGCTAACTTTATCTTTTGTTAATGAACAATTCTTCTATTATGCTATTTCTTTATGGAGTATACATTACAATATAGTCATTATTGTCTTATTACAACAACGCCTATTTCATTATTATTATTATTATTATTATAGTTGTTATTGTGACTGTGATATTTGACAATGTGTAAAGGGATTTATTTGTATTAATATTTACATTATTTGTACTACTTTACTAAGATAATGTTCTCACTTATACTTGGCTTATGTTTTGGCCAATTTTTAAAAATATTCTCTAAATCTGTTAATCTGTTACAATCTACAATCAAGTTAGCTAATAGATAACTATAGCCTAGTAGCATTAAACCCTATGGCATCGGAAATGATTGTGCCTATAAGTCTCGTGTCCTTGTATCACATTACAGCTTGACCAGTCCTGTCATTGAACGGCCTGTGTTTAGCACATAATACGTATCTAATAGTAATGTATACGATGGTAATGAGGAGTAATAGTCCGAACAGCATGGTCTGAAAAGAGAATCGTGACGCAAACTTTAACGTGCGTGAAATACCATTGTGTGCGCGTTGTGCTTCGTTCTGCGGAACAGTTAGCCCCACACGACTCCCCGACAGGCCCTCATAATCGAACCCCCCATGTGACCAACAGATTGGAGGCGCGCGTCTTCTCAGACACCGGCAGGTTAGTGAATCCGCTCCCGGCTCCCATGGGGTTCCATCACGGCTGCAAGCTGTCACATATGAGGCGGGGACAGATACAGACTACACACCCACTCTGACATAGCTCTTCTTTCTCGTTTACTCGCGCATGAAAAGGAGCAGTGCTTTAATGCTTTCTCGCGGTCTGCTTCCCCGTTAGGCCACTGGTTATAGAATGTCCATCGCTAACTGAAAAACTATAAATAATGTATCATATTGATACACGCCACTTATTTGTTTAATGGAAATTACTAAACATGCATAGGCTATCTTTAAATATTCTTTCAAATTGATTCAGTGTAAGTCTTATGTGTGTGTGTGTGTGTGTGTGTGTGTGGGTGTGCGTGCGTGTGTGTGTGTGTGTGTGTGTGTGTGCGTGTGTTTGTGCGTGTGCGTGTGTGTGTGTGCGTGTGTGTGCGCGCGCCCATGTGTAAGGGGGTAATAGTGTAATAGTTTGGCCATGTGTCCCTGCTGATTTTGGACGACAGCCCTCTTGTCAAGGGTATCTAGAAGTTTCCAGGAAAATTGTCTGAATTTAGGGGCAGTGTAAGGCAACGTCTATAAAAAAATATATACTTATTGTGTCTCTTTCACATTTTACACATATAAGATATAGCCTATATACAATCTCTTTTATAGGTATGTTTTTTTTGTGGAAATCTTTATCTTGGCTATCTCCATTTGACAATATGGCTTAAATAAATTGAAATAGGTCCTTTATGACTGAACATGTTCACTAAATAACTTTTAGTTAGTTTAGTTAGTTTAGTTATTATTAGACATTTTGCAGTTGTTCATTGGTTATAATATATAAATTATAAAAATATATAGGCTATTAGAGAATAGCTCTAATATCTGGTTAAATTATTCTTTATAAACATTGTGAAATTATAATATAAAACGCCGTGGTCTTAGTCAACATTAGCCTGCACTTTCAAATAAGAACATAATACATTATACATCATAAGGAAATAATACAATTTTTCAAGTAAGAATATAAATACACTTAAGGCCAATTTTATTTGAAATTTTTATTTGAATTTCCTCCACACCCTAATAAGTAGGCAAATAATGTTTCACCGGTCTGATACTACTGTGGTCTTTGTAGGAGGAAAAAACGAAAACAGTAGTGTTGCGGTGTATTTTTTTTATTTTTGTATTTGTTTGTTTGTTTATTTATTTATTTATTTATATATTTGAGCAGGGGGTGTGTTAACTACATATCTGGATATGTTTTGTAAAATGTGTGTTGCCTTTGAATAAACTTTGGCATCTCGTCTTGGAACATCGAGTAAAACACGTCTTTCGAGGGGGATAGGCGTGAGTAAAAGCAGATGACTCCCCACAACAAACAAACACCGTAAACCGTTGGCGCTGCATCGGTTTGCAGCCTGGCCATGGATGCAAATGACGCACCTTAAAGCCATCAGGTAGCGGAGTTGACAGAAAATAATGAGAATCGCTGAATCTTTTATAAGGTTAACACTCACATTTCCCAGTCAGCTGTCACACAAGAAAGAATTTAGCACATGCATGCGGGCGAAATAAACCTTCATCGTCTCATTAATGCTGACAGGGGCCCGGGCCGGCAGCTCTCGGCGCCAGCGCGCCACCTCGTTTTGTGTCGGTAATTTGCAGCGGAGACAGAGCCCTTACGCGCACGGGAAAAAAAGAGAGGGAGAGAGAGAGACAGAGAGAGAGAGAGAGAGAGAGAGAGGAGGGAGAAATTTCGCGGAGAGCAAGGAGCGAGGTATTGAGGGGGAATGGCACAGGCTCGTGGAGCCCGCGCAGAAGAAAGAGGGAGGGAAGGTGGGCCTATAGGGGAGGGCTGGAGAGAGTGATGCTCCCCTAATTGGAAGCATTGGGCATTGTCAACGGAGGATTTTCAGCTGCTCCCTGACAGGTAGAGCCGTCACAATGATAGCCCACTTGTCAGCGCAAAAGACCAATAAAAACAAACCACTTTTGATTTAATTGGAGGCCTAACCATGGTGTGTGCCCGTGTGTGTTTGTGTGTGTGTGTGTGTGTGTGTGTGAGAGAGAGAGAGAGAGAGAGAGATGGAGAGAGGGAGAGAGAGGGAGGAAAGGGGAGATAGATGGAGAGACAATTTTCCTTGTTCATGCCTGTCTTCTTTGTGAGTGCGCGTGCACGCCTGTGCACACGTGCATGCGTGCGCACACACACACACACACACACACACGGGCGTGTGTGAGAATGTGTGTGTAAAAGAAATCATCACTGTAGCATCAATGTGTTCACCCTCCTTCCATCACTCTCTCCCTCTGCGCTATGGGACAGCGGCTGGTCACCACTGCCTGCGGTGAGAGGCCTTCAGGAGAGGCAGGTTTTGATTTTCTCCCAGGAGACTTTTCTGGGCAGCTCCATCAGAGCAAAAACTACCATCCATTTCTTCCCGGCCCTTTTTTTCTTCCATCAACACAGTTGTTAGGGAGGCTTTCCTGCCACAGAGGGCAGCCGCAGCCATGCTTGACATTCTCCACACATTTCTGTCAGCACTATCGTGATCGAAACTCAAATCGCCAACTTTACTCGCCAATGGGAGCAAACGGTGTAAAGAGAGTACGCGTGTGTGTAGTGACTGTTTCAGTTACATCTGGACCGGACATTCTGCTCCCCCGCCTAGCCAATGTGTGTGAGGAGGAATGATTATACGTGTACAAATAATTTTGGCCCGCCTGGACATAAAATATTGACACTAGGTCTTCCTGCACGAAGATGACTAGATTTTTGTCGGGAGCTGTGCCAACAGGATTTAATTGTCCAAAGTATAGCTTAACACAGGACTAAAGAAATAGGTGTGATATTCCTACGGGGCCTGCTACTCTAAATAGAGCATGAGCACACTTGGCAGTGCTTTATGGTAGAAATGTTCTGCTAGGTGAGATGTGTGTGTGAGTTATGACTGTATGGAGCAATGCACTGCTGCCCTGCCCGTTTAAAGCGTGTTTAAAACCATTTTTTCAGGCACGTGTCTTCTGGTATAGGTGCATGTTTGCAAAGACACAAATTGCAAGCATGGAGACGATGCAGGCTGCTGATAGCACTTTATTATTATATCAAGACAATGTATATATAGTATAGACATTTAAAAAAAAAAAAAATTATTATTGTTGTTATAGCACCTCCAGAAAATGTGGAAATGCCTCTGTGTGTGTAAAAGAAGCAGTAGAGAATTGTGTGATCATAAAAGTGCAGCGAGAACAGGGGAGTAGAGAGGAGTGCAGTAAGGACAGGGGAATAGAGATGAGTGCAGCGAAGACAGGGGAGTAGAGATGAGTGCAGTTCGCTTAACACACGTGTTGTTGGAGCGGCAGAAACAACATGTAACAACACATATTATCACAACGTATTCGTTAACGCTGGGCGCGACCACAAGGGCAATTCAGAACGCTGTGTCCTTTAGCATGTGCGTAGAAAGACTCTATAGGATCTCCCTGACTATATGAGCATGTGTGCCTCAGCCCGGTCTGTTCTGTGCATGTGTGAATTATACCCCCCGCCCACGATCCTCCTTCAACGCTGGCCTATCGCGAGCGCCATGCCCTGTGCAACCAGCGTTTTATTATCCTTGACAGAGTTCAACGAACACATCTGGTCGGAGGATAACGGGAGACGGAGAGACGGTGTAAGGCGGGGGGAGGAGGTGAGGCGTGGTGGTAGCGACGGTGGTGGTGACGGAGAAAGGTGCGGGAGAGACAGCCAGGATGAGGAGGTACTACCATCAATCATAACAAGCCCTCGCGAGGAACGCCAGCGCTGCCTCGGACCGGGGACGACCCTGACGGGACCCTCGTGGCACGCCGTCCGTTAGAGGGTGGAGAGCATGCTTTACCTGCGTAAAGTGTTTCCAGATGCTTCTCTGAAAGAGACAACGTGTCTCTTCTGTTTGGTTGCACAATTAAACCGTAAAGATAAATACATTTCACAGGTACGATTAGAAACGCATGAAAGACACAATCAAATAAAAAGCGCAACTAAAGTGATTAACGCAAACGCATCTCACAAAAGACAATCCAAATCAAACATTACTACCGTGGTAGCCCACTGTACCTATACAATTAGATAGTACGTTATCAGGTCAGAGTTCATTTCTGGGGTCAAAGGTCAATGTTAAACCGTCAGACAGTTTCCTGAGTGATGGTGTATTGTGGTGCTCACCTTAGACAGGGTGGGGGGGGGGGGTGGAAGGTCCCCCTCCAACTGCCAGGGGAGACACGTGCAAGCTGGTGTAGGGAGCCAGGCTTCACCCCATAGCTCTCCAGAGGAGGAGTGGGGTATAGGGGGCAGAGAAGCCTGGGTCTGTCCTATACCCTCCTTGTGCCGTGGGAGACCGAGCAGGAGCAGACCCATGGTCCTCTCCTTCCATGTGGTGGGGAGGGTGGTGGGGTCTGGTGTGAGGAGGCCGCAGCACGGCCATGAATCACGGCTCATGTCACTCATGATGCACGCACGCACACACACACGCGCGTACGCACACACAACACAAACACAGACAACACACATAAATAAGTCACCTGTGTTTCATGCAGGTGATGAAAAAAAGATCAATTCCCCACAAGCACACAGACCTCTATAATTCATTACGCCCCTACACTTGTTCCAAGGATGTTCAACAGACAAAATAGTAGTGTGTTGTTCGACATTAGGAGATTACCTCAGTCTCAGTCCTCACAGGGGCTTGCTTATTTAGTTGGCTATTTCTATTGAAGCTATAGAAGAGTTCCATTTGTGTACACTGGAAAACTGAGATTTATTGAAAAAAAAATTAACGTTTCAAATTATTGATTCTAAATACAAAATTCTCAAATTATAAATTCAATATATATTTAGAGAAAGAAAAGTGTATCTGTATGCCCATGTTCCAAACGTCTACATTCACCATCTGCATGTACACAATATGGAGGATTTGCTGCTGAGAAGAAGCATTACAATGTCTTTTTCATAACACAAATCATGCACACACGTACACACACACAATGCACAGAGCGTTGCCTATAAGCAAGGGTCTGTGCAGCACTCACAGACCCCCTGCCTCCTAATGTGGCCAATATGCAGGTAATATGTGGGATCACAACATCTCAATTATCACACCAATGGGCCCCCATTCCTGCACTATAACCACAACACCCCCCCACCCCCCCACACACACTTTCCCCACCTGCCGTGACTTTTATTGCTTCATTAGTGTGCTCCACATGCACCAGTGCGCGGCACGCTCCGCAAGGCCCCGCAACATAACGACGTTTGGCAGATCACTGCGTGGCGACGAGGAGATGATGATGGGGCTTTTGCCTAAACGCCCTCCTGCCCACGCACACCCTCTCGTGACGCCGCCGTCCGACGTCACAGCAGCAAATAATGCAGAGGGCGGGTGAGTGAATAGGTGGATGTAGTGTTAAGTGTTCTGCTGCTATACCAATTGTGTATACTGTACTCCCCCCTGTATAGGAGAGGCTACCTGTCATTATACTCCTATGATACCTTCTGTTTAAAACAAAAACTATTATTAACACCATTAAAAACACATGCATAAAGAAAATACAAATACAAACTTTTTTTATTATATATATTTCTGTTCAGTTTTCGTTTGACCACTTTACCCCAAAATTCATTTTGCACAACTGTAGATACAAAATATAAAACTGTAGCTACTTGTAACACAGGCTGTCCTATGTTCAAAATAGAGGATTGTACTTTCATATCTTTAAAGAAGCTGTGCACTTGCAGGATCATTGGTTCAAAATACAACTTATTTGTGAAATACCATAAGAGCATTAGTTTAGATCACAGACACACAATGTGCCAGTAGAGTCATTGTGTAGCCGATTGTGTATGTGATACCGGTTTCATTATAGTACTAAACATAAATACATTACTATAAAATGACTAGTAAACCAAATACTACAAAGAGAGACATTGGAATCAATGAATACAAATAAAAAATATTTTTATGTAATACAATTTTTATCTTTTCCATCTAAGCAAAAATAATTACCTACAAAAAAACAAATAGAACTACAGCAGTAAACAATCAACGACATAGTATTCCTCACCTGGCTATGAGGCTTACGGTAAAAAGCACAACACATATCGATTACTGTACTTCTATATCTCCCTCAACTCTGTTTTGTAATTTAAGTAGCCACAGCTTCTGCAACATTACAATATTTGTGTTCATTAGCCATTACTGTATCATATTAATTTCATTGTCTGCGTCTTTCATGGCCCACGCCCTTATACAGTATCACAAGGCCCAGCAACCACCTCTCAGAAGGGGTGCTTGTCCCCTGCAATTCCTTTGACTGCCACATCATCTTCATCTTCCTCCTCCGACTGCTGCTTGACCTCTGCTGTGACCTGGATCACCTGCCAGCTCCATGTTATGGTATCACTCACTATGTGTTGGAGGTGGAGACCACTCATTTCAATACTGTAAATACTTGAAACATAATGTCAAATCAATAATCAAGGGTCTGCATATATACAGTAATGTGACTGTCAAATCTTAAAACATGCCCTGGATGGATTACGTGGGACCATAGAAACAGTGTCTTAAACAGTAAACAATGATAATAAAATATTATATTCAAAGATTGTAGTTGGTTCATTTTCCACTGCAATTAGTGTCAATGAATCTATTTATCCTGAAATTGATCTGAATCTGGATTATTCTTTGTCAGTTTCCATAATACAATGCTTTACAGTGAGTAATGCAACATTTACAGTAATTATCATTTTGAGCAGTTCTGTCAATTGATTGTTAGATCATTGTAATGAAACTAGTAGACGGTCATCTCAAATGTAATGTTTCAATTGCATTTTCAAATGGTTAATCTTTAATTATAAGTTCTGTCATATTGAACGTGTGATCTGACTTCAATGAACAAATGATCTTAGTTTTATGTGTATTGTATTCAAGCAATTGGAGAACGTGTTAGAGTTGTGCATTTTGGGGCAAATTGGTAAAAAAAACTGTATTGGAAAAAAAGGAGGAAATTTGTGGCACATGTTCATCTTGAGCCTTCAAATAAACCCTCCCTATCCTGTCATGCACACGCACACGCACATGCGCACACACACACACGCACACACACGCACACACACGCACAGACACACACACACACACACACACACACACCAAATTGGTCTAGATAACCAACACGGCCTTTCAGTACCAACAAGTGCTGTTTGTGAGGCGAGCAGCCTGCCGTAACTACAGACGTGTATTGTACAACGTAGCATGTGTGTTGCGTGCATGTGCGTGCACTACGCATGGGCGCGCGTTATCGACAGAGGCGGTCATGGTGGCAGGGAGAGAGAGAGAGAGGTGGGGGGGGGGGATGTTGAAGTTGGGGGGCAGCATTCGGCATGGCGGATAAGACCCCAGAAAATGCTCATTAGAGTTGACCTTGGCACTCGGAGCGGGCGTTTGATGGATCGGGTACAGGACCAAACAAGCCCCAAGGGGGCCATGATCTTATCTCTTATTGTACACACACACACCTGACTGACCCCGCATCCATGCTCACTCACACCGCAGAGCTCCACACACATCACAGGCAGAATAAATCTGTGTCTGACATGGCACAGAGGCAGAGAGAGAGAGAGAGAGGGAGGGAGAGAGGGAGAGAGAGAGAGACTGCTCGGGGCAGGGAGGGGGTTTCAGGCCTGAGGGAGCAGCAGAGAGAGACAGGGAGAGAGGGGGGGGGGGGGCAGGTATAGGGAGAAAAGGTTGTTGGGGGGGGGGGGTTGGATGGAGCTGAAGGGATAAGAGAAGGGGGGTATATGGGGGTGAAGGGGTTGTATGAGAGCATGGCAAAAGAAGAGTGAAAACACACAGAGGGGGTCTAGAGAAAAACCAATAGCTCACGGAGGAGGTGTCATTACCTACATAAGTCAGCTGTGTGTGTGTGTGTGTGTGTGTGTGTGTTTCCTCTGTAAATGTCTGCCAGGCAGAAGTACCATTAAAGGGAAAGTGAGGAAATTGGCTGGGTGGTGGAGGGTGTTGCATGGCTGGGGAAAAGGGGGGCGGGGGCTTGGAGATGGTGGAGATGATGAGTCTGAGATGAAACGGGAGCTCTCAGGTGTCATCCTCTGCTGTTCCTTTACCTGTCCCCTGCTCCAACACAAACTGACACTCGTAGACACACACACACACACACACACACACAAGGCACGCACGCACGCAAATACATATATAGAAACACCGCAAACACATATTTATTTCAAAATATAGACACCGCGGACACGAACCCACACAAACACCAAACAAACATCAGACACGCGCCACAGTTATTCACACACACACACACACACACACACACACACACACACATAGAGGTAATTATTTAGATTCATATATAGACATGCGCACGCACACACACATACACACTCATTCTGACACCGTCGTGTTCCCTCGCTGGCCCTATAGTCAAGGGACACACACCAAACACAGAAACATGAGGCAACATCCACCTCCAGCGTGGTAAAGTTTCCCAACATTCAACTGGGTGGCATCAGAGTACTCTGCGCTCTTTGCGCTCGTTTCTTCTCCGGTGCGCTGTGGGGAGAAAGTGACACTCTGAAGTCTTAATTGAGCTTTACCCGGTGTGTTCCCCCACCCGCCCCCTCGCTGTTGTTTGTGTTAAAGTGCGTTTAAACTTTATAATCAAGCCTACAGGGTTTACAGTGCGGTGTGAGGTGCGCTGCAAAGGATTAATGATGGCATTACAAACACCGCTGTTTTGCCTGCGCCGCTTCTGAGCCGCTATAGCAGCAAGCTAGACGCCTTTTACCGAACAACAACACAACTCTGCAACAGCTTGCCTGTCAGTCAACAAGCCTCTTCACAAACACTAACCTTACAGCGTTCCCGAAGACGGGAATTAAGTAGAATGCAACTATTTACTGAATCTTTGGGCATGTGTTGAACGACTCCTTGTTTTTTCTCTTACTTTGCACTGCCCCCCCCCACACACACACACACACCCCACACACACACATCGCCCGTAGCCCAAAACTCCCCCCACCCCATCCCCTGCGCCCCCACTGCCTCAACCGTCGCCTGCCCGCCCGCACGCCTGCCCGCCCGCCCGCCGGTTGCCTGCCTGCCTGCCTGCCTGCCTGCCTGTCTGTCTGTCTGTCTTTTACATAGATGTGGGAGGGACAGAGAGACAGATGTCTCTGCTCCTGCAGCATTCCCGCCAGGAACGCCTTTTGACAGTTGCCGGAGCAGCAGGATTCGCCACAAAGATGTTGCTGTAATTGCACCTGGTTGCGTCATGAAAAAGTAATAATTTGCTGTCAAGGACGTCAAGGTGTCAACGTTCGGCAGGAGTTGATAAGGTATTGACTGCCTCCAGAGTGCTCGCTCACTCACTCGCACTCACTCACTCACACTCCTTTATAAAGTTGAGTCCCAGAGAGAACCGGAGACAGCCGTGGTTTGGGTAATGGGGGAGGAGGGTGGAGGAGTAGAGGAACAGGGGGATGAAAAGAGCAATGAGTGAAAGGGTACGGGAGAGAGAGAAAAAAACCCCCGGCTAAAGACAGTCAATCTGTGCATTCGGAGGCAGCGAGACATTAATTGCACTCTATTTGCCGCTTTGCAAAACCCCGTTCATTTATAATACATGCGCCGATTGTGTTCAATTATACAACAGCGATCAACAGGCTAAAGCAGCCGTATTGAATAATACACAGTTAACAACGTGCCTCGGTTCTCGGTTTTCTTTGAAGCGAGACACAGGTCGCCACTGTCACTATATAGCCACTGAATGACATTCACACAGCTAAGAGCCTTGTGCGTTTCTTTCTGTTACACTGTGAGGCCCCTGCTGCTCTTAGGAGACATTTAACATGGGGCTTTGTGGGAAGGGTCAGCGTTTTCTAAATAATTACAGCGCCCCTTGGAGATTGAAATCACGCCATTGATGTGTGTGTGTGTGTGTGTGTGTGTGTGTGTGTGTGTGTGTGTGTACGTAATGTGATGTAGGGCTACACAGGCCTACACAAATCAGAGAAACACCTTTCACTCCTTTCATTCACTCATAATTATACATTATACACACTTAACCTGAGTGACTTGCTGCTATCAAGGGCCATGTCTTGCTTAAGGACACTTTGGACTGTTGCTAGGCATGTACTAGAATGTTCAGGAATCTAACCTATGACCTTCGTCTTACTGGAGACTACCTTTGATCAGAGCAATGCAAAAAAAAAAATTTTAAAAAGAGAGAAAAAAACGCCTCAAGCCAAAGACCCCCCCCCCCCCTCCCCTACACTCTTGATCCTGTTCTGCCATCTGTCATCTGCGCATAAAGCTATTTCCAAATGTTTGGCGTGTACAAAAGGAGCAGTACGTTGGCACCATCCATGTGTCTTCTGACATGGCTGGTCACTGACTGGAGCAAAACACCTGTTTGGAGCTATGGTCATCTCTTCTTGCATGGGCAACCTCTCTACATTTCAAAGAAGAGGCAACGTCAAATGAAAACAATAGAGAAAACCGAACTAAAAACCACCTATACAGCTATCCAGCCGCTATCGGTCCCCATTGTGGGTTAATGAACCAGCAATAGAGCAGCTTGGAGCAGCTTATAGACATCCTATTGTTGCAGAGGGGCTCCTGGGGTTGATGGAGTGTTACGGGTCAGGATTTGGGGAACTATATGTTCTATTCCTTGGATCCCTCCGAGACATCTAAAAGCTTGTTAATCAACCCGCCCTAGCTGTTCATCTTCCCATGGACTAGTTTCAGCACTCTCTTTCTCCGTCAACCTCCTTAACATTTCTCAGTCTTTCTTCTGCTGTGTTTGTGTTTGGGATTTTGCCCAAGTGGGCTGGGATCAGCTGCCCTGACCTCGGCCTGGCAGAGAATGGTGCTGGGGCTTGCTGCTTTTAAGTTCCTGCCGCACACCCACCAGCCCACACACACACACACACACACACACACACACAGACGCGGGCATAAATACGCTCACAAAATGCACACACACACACACACGCATGCAAGGTATGCAGACATTCCCACAAATGCGACCTGATGCACCAGGTGTTAGCATGCAGTTACTGGTCTCCTTAGTTTCCACGTGGACCCCCAATAGGTGAACCTAACCACAGTGAGTTTCCCTCCAACCTCCAGTCTTTTCAAAAGTGTGGACCAGATGAACTCATTCCTCACAGGGGCTTGGAGTAATTAAGCTTTTCTCGGATCACCTTGCATAAATATCTCCCCCTCCTTGTCAGAAGGAGAAGTGATGGCGTCCCCGTCCCGCCCCCACAGTGGCATTTAGCTAGCCTCATTTGCATGCACATGCCCCCACCGTGTGGCCCGCGGGCCGACCCAGATTGATCGGCGGCGTCGGGACGTGTTTTATTACATGTCACGTGCACACACGTACACGTGCGCACGTGTATGCCGCTGGGTAAACAACGGTGTGTGAATGAGGATGGGGGTGGGGGGGGG
>JAODLL010000004.1:2060956-2072496 GCA_026546735.1 Forbesichthys agassizii | reverse complement strand
GATCCTGCCGTCCCCCCCCCCCCCCCCCCCCTTCCCTCTTTCCCCTACCCCCGCCCCCAAACCAGCTTGTTCAGATGCGGCCATGCATGCCTAAACTGGGGAGGAGGTTCCACATTTCTGCAAATTAGCTGATGATTTCCCTGCCGGGGTTGGTGCTGGGAGCTGGAGCAGAACGGCAGGTCTAAACACCCGGGCACTCGTCACAGCGGTTGAACAAAAATGGCCGCCTGAGATTCAAAATGCTATAGCCAGGGGTATTAAAAGCAGGGATTACCCAAATGCTCCTCACATGGTCTGTTTAGCTCTGTGTCTGCAGGCCAGCTGATGTGATGTCAGCACTAATGTCTCCTGTTGCCAAACACAACAGGTTTCTACTGTGATTAGACTCTACTCTATAGCGATGGGATCATCTGGGCTTTAACACACAAAGGCCTAACTAAAGATGTTTGTCAGTTGTAGCCCACAGGTGCCACGTTGATACAGTTAGCAGTGCCGACAGCCGTTCCTACTGACCATAAATGTAGCAAATCTATTAGTTAATACGTTTCATTATAAAAGCTGCTCGAAAGACTATAGTTCGAGAGAAATGCCACACCTGCTACATCACCTATACTTACCAAACCTTTGCAACTTTAAAGTATAGTGAGTTATTCTTGAGAACACATGCTAAATTTAAACTCAAATAAAACAAAACACCTCTCACTCAGAAGCTCGACCAACTCGTGAAAGACTTGGTACAGGGTGCGTTATTTTATTCTATATACAGGTCATACATAGAAGTGTGGAAATGTGGAGCGCCTATAACAATCAACTAAACTTGAGGTTCATAGGCTTCACCTTAAGAAACTACGAGCTTCTTTAAATTAAATGCAGAAAAATGCTCAAACTCAATAAATCTCTCATTTAATCTCCTCGACTAAGAAAACCCCCCAAATCTTGTTTGATTCCGAATTCAATTGTTTCTCTCTCTGCCCCTCAAGTAGCATTGTTCTCTAAATCAGACAATAATGGATTCTTTACTTTCTTTGTCGATAATATCAGCAATATCAGAGCAAGTATCTCACCATCACATCTTTACAACTCTCCCTGTTGTTCTTTTTCCTGGTCTTGGTACTCCATTAAACCATTGACATTACAAGACATTACAAGACATCACCAATTTGCTAGTTAAATCTAAACCTTCCTCTTGTCCTATTGATGTTCTCTCTAATGTGCTGTTTACACAAGCTTTTTATTCTGGTGTGGTTCCCATCTCTTTAAAACATGCTATTGTTGAACCAGCACATAAACAATCCAGCTTGGCTCCATCACAACCTAAGAATTACAAGCCAATATATAAACGTTGAAAAGGTTGTAGCAGATCAGTTTACTGCTTTCTTAAAAATCTGTGAGGTTTTTGACACATTGCAGTCTGGTTTCCGCTAAAACCATTCTATGGAAACATAATTGCATAAGTCTCTATGATATTATGATGTCAGCTGAGTCTGGGGAACACACAGTTTTGGTGTTATGGGACCTCACATCAGCCTTTGACACTATTGACCATAATATTAATGTTAATAGACTTTATGTTCTGGATGAAATGTCTGAATGTTTTTAATTTGTTTATATCTGACCTTTCTGGCAGACGTTTAAGTGTTTTTTTGCAAATCAGATCATGGCTGAATTAGAATAATTTTTATGTGGGGTACCTCAGCATTCTGTCTTGGAAACGATTCCGTTCCTTCTATATTTCCTCTGAAACAGATTATCGGGCATCGATGATATTCAGTTGTACTGCTGTTGTCCTTCAGTTGTGCTGAGTTCTTTAACCTTCTTATTCAATGAATTGCTTGACTAGAATAACGCAGCGGTTAAGTGAAAGCTATTCACTTCTGAACTAAGATAAAACTAGCACTAATTAGAGCCCCTGGAAAGCATTCCTCAGATTAAGCAACACGAGAAGCTCGCTTGTCCAGCCGAGCCTCACATGTTTAGGTGTTTTTGATTCATGTCGTTTGGAGCACCACTCCAAACAATCCATAAGAAACTACTTCTTCCAATTGAGGAACATATCCACACTAAGATCACTGGTGTCAAAGGCCCAATTTAAGATGATCATTCATGCTTTTATTTAAAATCATGTTTGGATTTTTGCTAACAGTGCTTTTACATGTATGAATGAGAAAGAGCTTTACCGCCTTCAGGGCGGATTTTAACTCACACAAGCAAAAGAGTATTCACATCACTTCACACACATTTAGAATACATTTTAAACTCCTGGTTCATTTAGAGGACATGGACAAGTTCCTGCCTACATCTCTGAGCTTCCCCACAATCCCACCTGTAGTCTTAGGTCATCGGGTCAGAGGATGTTAGTGGCAGGGTACAGTCATACATGTGCAAAATTGATAGCTGCCAATATTCGCCTCCCGTTCACTTCCATTCATCGCAAGCGAAGGGGTGAATAAATCCTAAAAAAAATCAGCAGTCAAAGTTCACCTTTGACCGCACAGAATTGGAAGCCTTAACCATCATCAAGGTCGTGTGTGTGGTTGACTCCGTAGGGTGAATCCAACAAGCATTCATACGAACTACAAAACACTTGCCATTTCGCATGGCGATATTCGTATGGCGAAAGTTCGCCCCATTCCTTTTCTTTGGAGTCATGTGACTGCGTTCGCGGGGGATTGTGAGATAGCTAGCAGCGTGGATCTTCGGGGCGAAGGCGGAACATTTTTAAAACCAGAGCAAACTTATGCAAATTTGAACAAAGATTCGTGAGGCGATGGCCCATCACGAGAGAGAGATGTGTCTCTGCTTTGTATATGTTATTCCGTCAAAGGTTCCTCCTTCTGTTCCTACTATCAATGGAGGAGAATTGTTCCATAATGTAACGCTGAATGCTCATAACTAACGTTTTGGCTTAGTAGAGGCTTGTCCTAAACCTTCAGCAGGACACTTGAGAGTCTCAGACCCAAATGGATTAGCTTGACGCTTGCACAGTAGAAGGCCTGTTTCGGAAGCCTGTTAAATTCTGTTATGCTGAGCCTGGCTGATTGGGAAAAGTTCATGTTGATATCTACTACAGCTTCAGAGCAGGTGTAACAGTGAAAATATCACCTCATATTTTTGCTGAGACACACAGATAGATTGATCATTTAGAAAGATACACTGATTAGTTCTCTATTTAATTCTGCCACATCATATTTCTTCATTAGTTTATTAATAATAAACGGTTGCAGACATAATAATAATAATAATAATAATAATAATAATAATAATAATATTAATAATAATAATAATAATAATATTAATAATAATAATGTGAAAGTGGTAAAAGTTCACTATTTAAACATTGAAATTAGCTGAAATCTAATTTAGAGAAGACTATGCCTATTTATTGCAAAACGGCCTGCATTTTGCACCAAGAACATGGACAACAAATAAGGGTATTGTTTAGCTTCTTTTCTTTAGAGCCGGAGATGAGCTATTATCTTAGTATCTCTGAGAGCTAGTCTACCGTCTGCTTTGTATGGAAATGATATAAGCATCAGTAGGATAATAATGACACAAATGCTTTACATGGAAGCAATGAGCCAGAAACTGCTTTGGGTTTCTTTCTCTTTGTCCCTGGGTGTGTAGAAACAGCCAGAAAAACAATATACTCTAGCTCCACTCTGTCATTTACAGCACCTGTAGGATAACAAGACGTTGCGAATTCTTGCTTTTAGAGGCCAATTCAGTAAAACTACTGTAGGAAGAGCACAGCTCAAAATGATCTTCGCGTTGGGTTGTCCAAGTGCAAACAGCAGCACATTCCAAGATGATCACTGTAAATATCCAGTAAAAGGTCAGAGATCATCTTGACAACAAGGTAATACAAATAACTGAGATGGTTTCCCAAGTTTGAACATCATGACAGGATCTTATGTGTTTTGGGCCAACTGCCAAGCTAGTGTGTCGTCATGCGGCATGTCCTCAAAGACAATATAAAAAACAGACAATTCACCTGATTCATTCAGGCCTTTAGTGCCTTTGAAACCAATTCGGCATACATGTCACATCAGACCAATCATTTTTGACCTAAACACAACAGAGCCACAATACACAATATCGTGAAGGTAAATCTTTATTATCTAACCATACTGTATATCACCCTATTGCATGTATACTCACAATGACATGGATAGCAAAGCAATATGACTGTAGTGAAAATAATATAATAAATGACTGTACTGTTTAAAAAACAACAAGTGAAGCAAATTGCCAGTACCAGACAGTCGGTGTGAATTTAAAGCGCTGTATTAAAAAGTTGTAATCATAAGCATATGCAGACCAATCTGTTCTGCTATCCGTCTGTGTGCTGATCACCAAGCACTGCGCTCTCTCTCACACTCTCTCTCTCTCTATCTCTCACTCCCACCCTCTCTCTCTCTCTCTCTCTCTCTCTCTCTCCCCCTCTCTCCTCCCTAGTCTTGACTGTATGAGGCTCTCTTATGAATCTGGAAGGATTTCACAAGTAATAATTCATAGGCTAATCTCACTCCATGACTCTAATTAACGCATCATTAAAAGCATAATTCAGATAATTATAATTTCTCACTTTTTAAATGAGAGACAGGGAAAAAAAATTGAATGAGTGTCTGTGGAGCCAATTTAGTGAGAGAAACAAATTCTGAAAAAGCAGAGGAGAGAGAGAGAGAGAGAGAGAGAGAGTATTGGATGCATCAGTATGCAATTTATATTTGCAGTAAAGTACTTAGTTGGACTTCTATCAAGAGGGCCCATTTTTAGGTCAACCTTAAAATCCATCCCTCCATCCATCGTCATCCGCTTATCCGGAGTCGGGTCGCGGGGAACCTTAAAATCATCACAGTCATCATCATCATCATCATCATCTTTCAAGGGGACACTCCCTTAAGTGGCCCCAGAACACCAAATATCACATTTCTGTTTGAAACACCTCTGCACTAATGTGTAGTGTAATAGGTTAGTCTGCAGGGGAGGGGTAGAGGACAGGGTGAGCATATGAGCTCACACTGGGTGGGGGTGTGGGGGTGGTGGTGGGGGGGTGGGGGGGTGGGGGGTGGTATAGAGAAGACATGAGCCACTCTACACATTTATTTTCAGTCCACAGTGATGTTATAATGCTGGTTTTAACCACAAAACTGTTCCACTCTTATGTCAACTCTAATAGGAATTTAATTCCGTATTTAATTTCCTTTTAAAACAATTTTTTTCTAATTTTCTTTGGTTCTTGCTCCCGTGAGCCAGGAATAGAGGCTTGTGTTTAGTCCACTCCAGCTGTTTGCTTTAGGACTTCTGATTCAGTCACACACATATGTGCATAGTCTGTGATGTCATTGGCGGGCGCCTGTTTTGTCAGTATACTGCAGATGTTCCTCCTTTCTGGCAACTGTCCAAATCAATTATTCTATATCCCCACACATAGGCACACACACATCCCCCATCATGCACGCTGCTTCCCCTCCATTCGTCCCCCAGCCGATCTCCCCCCATCCGTCCCCAGAGGAGAGCGGGAAGTGGGAGGATTCTGTGGCGCCGGGGGCGACAGGCTCTCCGTGCCATCCTTTTACACAAACGACAGGATCAGCGCTCCACACAAGAATAATTAGAAGATAATGGGTAGTAATGCGGCCCGATCTGTCCCGATTATCTCCTGGCACCCGCCAGCACAGCGCCATCTGGTGCCAGATCTAGGAACAGCGGCTGCTCTGCCACATGAAAAGAAGGTGGGCTTAGGCATAATCTCAGCCCCCGTTTTCGTTTTATTGACTGTCTGTGTTGTGCCCGGATGCAAAAGTGTTTGTGTGTGCACGTGTGTGAGTGCGCACGTGCACGTGCATGCAAGTACCGTGTGCGTGTCCATGTGTGCACGCGTGCGCGCGCGCGCGTGTGTGTGTGTGTGTGCGCGCGCATCACCGCTTGTCTGGTCCTATGAGAGTGTCGACACGCCACAAAAGAAGAAGTGCGATTGCGTTTATATTACATGCGTTTGTGACAGCCCGCGTTGTTAAGCGTCGACATGATCGACAGTAAAGGAGAGGATTGTTGAGAGCACAGTGTGAATTTCAACGCAGCCTTTACATTGACATGTGTCTATCATGCTGGCTGCGCTCATCTTAACTCGCTGCCTGTGTCCTCCTAACTCGCCTCTCTCCCACAGCTCTGGGCCAATTCAATAAGGCAGCCCATTGTATGACCAGTGTGGTCTGAGGTTTAGAGTGTTAAGGCTCTTTTGTGCGCCGTGTTTACAGATGCTTTACAATTCCCGTCACTATTCGAAACCCTCTCTCACCCGCGGCTTTGCACAAGATAAGCAGCCTAACTCCAGCTATTATATATTAGATTGAACAGAGGGGCTCATGCTTTATCAGATTAGCTCATCCCGTATTTCACAGACGGACGATGCCGTTTAAGACTGACAGGTGAAATCACCCTGGCTTACGCAGTGGAGGGAAATACAGTGAGGCCCGTCATAAGAAACAGCCTGCACTAATATCTTATACTGTATGTGAAGACCACTATTTTTATATTTTGATTAAGTGCTTAAAAGCATAGTTTGGTCTTTTATTTACATTATTTTTTTTACATTACTATTTTTCAATATATCTTTTTTTACAGTGCATAATGTAAAAAATACATTTCTTTTAGTGCAAAATAGTGATATTAACAATAATGTCGATAATAGTAAAACGTGTTTACTATTAATAATAGTAAAACGTGTTTACTATTATATAAACTATTCAATCTTATATTGCTATGTGTTTAAACTCATAATGACAAAATATGAATGGACAGAAAGATCAAATTTATTAAATGTTATTGAAATAAAGTCAATAATATTTCACATTAACTGCCCATAAACAATAGCATGTTGTAGAATATAGCTCTGTCACACATAGACACATATGTCATACGGACGGTTTGCAGGAATACGTGAGCAGGATAGAGATGTGGCTAAAGTTGCTCCAAGCCAAGGCAGACACAGATACAGCGCAATATACATCTCTACAGGTTCATTCAGTCTATAATCACCATGTCTTATCAGTAACAACAAACTTCCCAGAGAGTTACAAGTATATTTAGCTAATAATAATGATGATGAGCATTTGAACATATACTTTCCTGTAGCCCAGTGATTCTTTACCCCGAGAAGCTGATTATGGGGGATATATTTCTAGATGTGTGAAACATTATAGTTATTTTTATTTTTATTTATATATTATTTTTATTTTTGTGGTTGTAACTGAAATGTGGACAATTTGTATTGTGCGTCAGATGTTTATATATTTTCTTTTTTCATGCAGTATATGATTTTATATTCTCTCAACCAGTATTATTATAACTATGCCATACATTTGTGCAACAAAATGTAACTCATAAAGTTTGCGAACCAATTCTGTAATAAACACCTTGAAGGAAAAGACATGTCAATAGTACTTGGTGGCAAAGCTCTAACCTCAAAACATATAAAAACGAAATGTTATTTCATGAAGAAAGAAAAAAATACAAATATTTGGCCCAGGTTTGTTTTGACCCTGTCTCCACCAAACGCCATATCAACCCCCCCCCCCCCCCCCTCCCCCCAACCACCACCTACTGCCAAGCCAATGCCATCCACCCTCCTCCTGCCTAATTTGCTCTCAATACACAACCTTTGCTGTTTATTGAGATGCTAACTCTCTTTATGAGCACCTAATCCCGGGGCAGGGGGGATAATTTATGAAGCATTTACATGAAGAAGCCCAGCTAATTGGAAGCATGTGTCTGGGTAAGCCTCGCTGTGCAGACAGACCGCAGATGAGTAGGCCATGATTCTGCCTGACTGTAATGTACCATTACAGTTTTCTCACATTATAATAATTATTTTCTCTCTCTCCCTTTCTTAGATTCCCAGTTGAGATTCCCATGTTTTGAAATGCTCAGTGGATCCCAAACACGTTGGCCAAATATAAAGACTTCATAAAGCTATGAACTGCTTTACTTTATGGTAACTTTACAGCAAGACTAGATTCAGAGGTTGTTGCAAACTTATTGGCACCCAAGATCACAGTTCACTGTGGTTCATGGCCACAACCCCTTACAAAAATAATAAATACAACCAACATAATAGCAACACAATAATAAAAGAATAGTAATAGATAACTAGATAAAATAATACAAAATGTAATTCTATCATTATATAAAATGTATACAAATAAAACTAAAGACAAGCATAATATAGTAAGAATACAATCATAGCTATATTTTACTGGATTACAAAAATAGCATCTTCTATCTTCTTGCCATCCAAAACAACCCATTTAGAGGTGTGTGTGTGTGTGTGTGTGTGCGTGTGTGTGGGGGGGGGGGGTAGGGTAGGGTCCTGACCTCCACTTTGGGAGCTATGGTGTCTTAGCCCACACACAGATGCCGGTGCCACATTGGGCGATATGCTGTTGTGACGTTAGTCTGAGAGGCCAGGCTATTGGTGGACTACATCTGACACCATCAGTCTTTCATTGCCTGGACACGTATTACGCGGTCGAAGGCCAACCAATGTCGCTAAGCGCCTGAGCGCATTGAGAGGGAGCGCGCCTCAAGGCCTGACCCCCCCCCCAGTCCGGCACATCCAAGGCGGGGTCAAAGGTTAAGGGACCCGGGTCTCCACGCTACCCAGTATCCAGCCATAAGCAAGGGTGTGCGCAAACCATTCCGGTATATATGTCACATGACGTGTGCACACAGCGTTTACTGCCGGGCAGAGGCGCGCCCGTGGCCCTATTCTCTCCAAACGGGAGTGTTCCCTCCCAAAGCACCCCCATCCTCATTTACATCAGGTCGTTTGTTATGACTTTATGATTATATATGGGGCTTTGTCTGGCTGCGCATGTAGCTTCCCCGCTCCCAGCTGGTCCCCATTAATAACAGGGCCCCGGTGTCAACACAAGCGGGGAGACGGAGGAGCTTGTTAGCGTCATAGCCGCTATGGCGCTGGGGCTCAGCATATGAGAATGGAAGGGCTACAGGACAGGAGGGAGATGTACAGCACGCACACACACACACACGCACGTACGCACGCATACACGCACGCACGCACGCACGCACGCACACGTACGCACACACACGCGCATACGCACACGCGCACAGGCTCAAACGCACATGATGCACAAACATACGTGCATGCACGCGCGCTAGCGCACACAATCACACATGTACACATACGCATGCACACACACACACACACACACATACACGTGCACACACACACACATTCACACATACACACACACATGCACAAACGCACACAATGTAGGTCTACATTCATATTGAAGCATACAGCACACACTCATAACGCAGACCCACACATTTCACGCACAGGTAGGAATGCTCATGTGCACACACACACACACACACAAACAGTCTCAACAACAGTCTTGGACACCTGCCATGATGTGGGGTATTTGTCCCAGCAATTGCACAAAGCCATCATAGTGTATTTGTGAGATCCTGCATGTGCCTGCCTGTGGTAGGGGGCCATGGGCCTGTTCTTGAGATGGGGGGGAAGTGGGGGGCGGTGAAACCATAATGAGACAGGCGGTTGGGAAATGGGGGGGTACTGGCCAGAGCCATGTCTCACAGACGGGCTCCATTGGGGGTCCCAAACGGCGGCAGAACCCCCCCCCCCCACACACACACACACACACACTACACCCCACCACACCCAAAAAAATAAAAATGTGCAGTGCCCATAATCTAGCGCTCCAGGACCCGGCAGGGAATAAAGGCGTGGAAATTGGATTTATTTAGCACGCCTCATCAAAAGGGAATTAGCAGGGTTTGAGGAGGGAAGACGGGGTCTGTTTTAGGCCTAGGATGAATGGCGGGATCATCTCTGTAATCCCGCCCCCCCCCTCCCCTCCTTCTATATTCCTGCAATCCCACCCCCCCACCCCCCTTTTCACCACCAGCATAACACCCACCCACCACCCCAATAAAAGAAACAGAATCACCCAATTTAACACGGGGGGTAACCCCCAATTTTTGGGCTTACCCATATTCTATTACAGCAGATATCCAAATGCAGACTCTTTACAAAGGGACGGATTTGTAAGCTGTTGGCAGGTGAGGTGAGAGCACATTCGCCCGCCATTCTTTCTTCCTCTCCTTCCTCTCCTTCCCTCCCCCTTACCATTTACCTCCACCCTTTTTGTTTTTTTTTAATTCCTCCCCTTCGTCTCCGCTTCCCTTCAGAGGCGCGGCGGTGGAGCTGTCAGACCCGATGACAGTGAGGGCTGACGGCAGAGAGCTGGCGTGCCGACACGCCAACAAACAACGAGCAGCGTGTAAACTAAAACAAACAAAGGCTGTTCCCTGCTCATCCAAAGGCAGGTTTCCTCCCACCAACCGCTCAGCGCCGCTGATGAAACACGAGGCAACACAGAACAACCATTAGCCCGGCGTGCGCGTAAAAAGCCTCTCTACGTGTGAGCGGGGGCTTGTTGTGGCATATCCTACCCCGCCGCCACACTTCTGCTTGTTCATTATTATCCCTCGGTAGTGTTGTGTTTGTGTTTTGTCTGCCCCAGCCGCAGACGTGTGACGGCACACATGCATTGTGGCGGATTTGTTACCTGAGCTATATGACAGGCTAAAGAGCGCCTGACTGGCAATGCTCAGGCAATGAGGCCGCAAACGCATGTTTTGCTCGAGCTGTTGTAGGATCCCATATACGACTCTCATCAACATTCTCGCCCGTGTTTATAAAACCCGATTCCGCGGGGCATCAATAATTGACAGCAAGTTCAATTGCCGGGAGTTGGCCCTAATAAGGCACACAGCGATCCATTTTGTCAGCAGAAACCACGATGCATCTGAATTATTTCTGATGAGCGGTGAATGATTTCCTGTCAATCGTGTCGTAATCTCTTAATTCCTCCTCTTAAAAAAAAACTACCAACCCGCAAAAGCTTAAATGAGGCTAAAATCTGCAGATTTAAACAAATGAAGTTTTAATTGTGGTAAAATATATGCAACAGTATTAATCTGCATTTTCTCCTCCCATGGGCTACAGTCGCCCCCTCTCTCTCTCTCTCTCTTTCTCCCTCTCTCTCTCTCTCTCTCTCTCTCCTTTACCCCCACCCCCTTCCTCCCCCCATCCCGCGTGTCTCGGAGCGAGGCTGGTATAATGGGCTTGGCCAGAATAAGCAATGCTGCTGTGCCCATATTTTTCAGCGCCGGGGTAATTCCGCCTCAGTATACATGTCCTGGAGGCTGTGACGATCCCCAGCAGACCCATATCTCCTTTATGTAACACCCAGGAGAATCTGCCCCCTGCACAGAGACAGGCCTGGGAGAAACAAACATCATCAGTAACCTGTCTGCTATACACGCGCACACCGCTGTGCCCCCCCCTTACACCTATTTCTCCCATCCCTCTGCTCCTGCCTCGCGCACCTCTCTGCTCCAATCCATCCGTCCCCGTTCTCTCTCTCTCTCTCTCTCTCTCTCTCTCTCTCTCTCTCTCTCTCTCTCTCTCTCACACACACACACAC
>JAODLL010000004.1:2013242-2055349 GCA_026546735.1 Forbesichthys agassizii | reverse complement strand
TTGCGGATGGCAAAAACACGTTTGTGGATTAAACCTACGCATGCAAATGAGAGGTGTGCGCTTGTGGATGGTAAAAAATACGTGTGGATTATACTTTTGCGCTTGAATAATATTGATAGAAATCTACCCCCATATGTAGGCTCCTTAGTGGATCATAAGGTAAAAATAATAATAATAATAATAATAATAATAATAATAATAATGTGTAACTCCGCCATAGTGTCTCTTTATGGTTCGTTTTGCCGGTCCCAAGCCCGGATAAAGGAGGAGGGTTGGAATTGTAATGTAAAAAAACCAAACATGAATCGACAGAAAGTAGTTCTATATATTTCGGGTGTTTTTACTCGCTTTTTGACTCTCCATGACGTTATTTCTCTCACACAGTCATTCATAATGACATGCACATGACATGGCAAATTAGGCGATGACTCATTTAGCGACTTCTAGCGACTTTTAGCACAGCAAATAGCTACTTTCCTTACTTACTGAGGAGTTGGCAACACTGGAAAAATCACCAGTTAACATGGTCACCACTTAAACCGTAACACCGGACACTGGCGTTTGTAAAAACACGGTCATGTCAACCGGCGTTTAGATTGTGGTGCGCGATTATGTGACCGGTAAACTATACGCAGGAGTTTTTAACAGTTTTGAGAAGGCTCTGCGATCAGATAATATGATATAAACCGTGTTTAGAATGTCTATTCAAATAAATAACCTATTTAATAATATAGTATATGATAAAATAAGCTATATTGTTTCAATAAATATGTATGTGCTACATTATCTGGCAAAATAAGAATTTCATTAATAGGTCATAAATCCACTGGATTCGTATTATACATGTAATAGTACTTGTATATTATTTTACATGTACCCTAGCATGCACATATGAAATATGGAAATATTTTACTGTGGAAAATTAAAGATTTTAAACAATGCGGAAAGGTCACATGGCACATATTGGATTATCAATAAAACAAAAACCTTCATAGGTTTTGTCATACAGTTCTACTACAAGTGCCCTGCCATGCTCCTATAAATAATGCAGACAATTTAATATCTCCATATTTGTTATTCTGCTAACCCTGCTAATATATGCCTGCAGCTATATTTTCACTTGTTCTGTGTACATGCTGTTTTATGTCATAATGAAAACATTTTTTAATAAGGTTTACTGTTTTATTCACAAAATTATTAATTAAAAAATAAACAAATAATTGCTCAGTATTTTTTTAAATAACATCACAAATGTTATTGATTACTTTGTCCAACGTAGCATAATATAATTTAACTGTTTTAGTTAACATAGTTTCAATGCAGTATTACAAAATAATAAATACTATGTAAATAATTTCTTAATTAGATGCTCACACACAATGTTGGAATAAAAATAAAACAAAAGAAATGTACACTGTATATAACATTAAGTCTTTAAGTACGAATAATCTGTAGTATACAACACACATGTTGTATCCACATTATACATTATATGAAATATAATATTTAAATTAAGCATAATATTAGAAAAAAAAAGTAAAATAGTCAAATGTTCCTCAAAAAGTAGTGTAATTTAAAACAAAATGTATCTATCATTTATTTCTATATTTTTAGTTAAAAAAAATTTAAAAACTTCTTATTACAAGCAGATGTTCCAGTTCCAGGCAACATCATTGCCAATGGCCTTATTGGGTACAGTGACACAAGTGGGATGGTACCACTCTTTGCATGTATTGCATTGCACCATCAAGTTGATGGCTACCTTTTGGTTTTATTTAAGTGATCATATGAGATCTGTTGTGAACATGCGTAGTAATATGTTTTCACCAAGAAATTACAAATTACAAAAAAGTACAAAAATAGACCGGAGTAATGTAAGTATGTAAACAAATCAAGCAGTCCCTTAATTGTGTGGAATAATGTAAAAGTGTTGATATAAACCTTGAACATGTTAAATCAAAAATGTATTGAAATGTTTTATTTAGATTTAACATATTCCTCTGTGGGAACCATCACCTTATCATGGTAGAGAGGTTTGTGTGTCCATATGATCCTGAGGGCTGTGTTGTCTGGAGCCTTGTGCTCCTTGTAGGGTCTTCCAAGGCAAAGTGTTCTCAGGGGAGGGGCCAGACAAAGAATGGTTCAGAAGACCCCTATGCAAGATCATTTAAGAGGAGAGGTTACCCTGCCTGTAGGAAGCCCTGGGCCCCCGTCTGGAGCCAGGCCCAGAGGGAGTGCTCTTTGGCGAGCGCCTGGTGGCTGGGTTTGCCACGGAGCCCAGCCGGGCACAGCCCAAAGAAGCAATGTGGCACCATCCTCCTCTTCATCCTATGGGCCCACCACTCGTGGGCGGAACCATAGGGGTCGGGTGCACTGTCAAATGGGTGGCAGCCAAGGTCAGGGACCCCGACGGACCAGACCCGGGCGGCTGGCTCTGGGGACGTGGGATCATATCATCTGATTTGAGGCCGTCACCTCACTGTTGGGGAAGGAGCCAGAACTTGTGCTGGCATACTAGCAAGCCCTCGGCTGAGCGCCGCCACGTGGAGTTTACTTCGATAGACGAGAGGGACGCTTCACTGCGCCTACGGGTTGTGGGGGGGGGAAACTCTGACTGCTGTCAGTACCTATGCACCAAACAGCAGTTCGGAGTATCCGGCCTTCCTGGAGACCCTGAATGGAGTCCTGTATGGGCTCCAGTATGGGACTCCATAGTTCTGCCCGGGAGACTTCAACGCGCACGTGGGCAATGATGGAGACACCTGGAGACAGGAAGGGCATACTCCCAAGCCCCCCTTGTAATCTTCAAATACATACATTACATGTAACTATAAATGTATAATTGAGTTGAGAGTGTGTATGTTTGTATGTATATAAAACCCTAGGTCTATTATATTGTAATACATTTTACTAAAGAAAGAGGCCAATCATGTCATAATGTACAAACAACATGCAACAATTTGAAATATGTATTCATAATTTAAAAAAATTATAATAAAATTAATAAAAAGTACCTTGCGATAACATTTAAACAGTGAGGTGTGCCAAGTCTCTGCTTTTCTTACATTCCATCCAAGGAAATGTATGTTGCCAGTCTTACTGTAAGCACAAACACATACATAAAAAAAAACATCTATACAATATAGGACAGACTGCCATGTGTTTTTTACACTTACTGGCTTTGGTCATGTATTTAATGAGGGCAACTCAAGTTTTGTACATGTTAACCTACTAAAACCTGGTTTAACAATACCCCAAATTCACTCTGTTAATAGGGTCTGGAAAAGCTCCATTGGGTATTGTTTGCAATAATTTCATCCGAATGGGCATAGACCTATGTGTCAATTTGAATTTATTATTATTGGTTAAACCAATAGGCATTGTTGCAACTTTATGGCTTCATTGAGCTCTACCACAGCCACTGTTGGAAATACATTTTAAAACAAACACTTTAATTCAACGTCATTGCACTAAGTCATCACTGGATCACTGATTGGACTGCCATGGTCTAGAGTGGCTAAGCAAACAATAAATCAAACAGGGTTTTCAAACTATAATCTAAGCAAAAATGTAGTTGAGAGCAATATTTGGGCAGAGCCTTGCTAATTAAAAGACGTTCAAAGACCAGTGAACAATGCAGATTTCTGGATAACCATATGCTGTCAACACCAGCTCACAAATGTACTTCATTCCCAATTGTGGAAGCCACAGTCTGGATCCTTCCACTCCATTTGATCTTGCTTTCTTTAGGAGCTATGTAAGCAAAGAACACAGGGGCTTGGACATCACACACGGGGGAAGTGTGATGTCATTGTCTATTCAGAATGCAATACTGTATGTACAGTACAGTAAGTGTCAGCTATACCAATCTGATTGATACATTACCCTTTCAAAATGGAGACCTTTGTTCCAACATCTGAATAAAGGAATGGCCGCACAGTGTAGGTGTAATTACCTCTTTTTATGCAAAAGATGCAAAGACATCATTTGCGTAAACTGTCTGGAAGTTCACAGAGGCTGGACAGAGTCCTCTATCTTGCGATGATGTCCCTTAACCCAGGCTCCTACTGCTGGTTGCAGGTAATACAACTCAGGTGCGGGATGCAGACTGAAGCAACCTTTGGTTAAAAGTGTAAATTGAAGCAAACAGTAAAACAAATAAAATGGCTATCAGAAGATACAGAAAATACAAGCAGTAGGTATTAAATAAAAACGACATTACTTTGACCTAATCATCCATCACTTATTACTATACCTTTCATAGTAACAAACACCACGGGCACTCAATGTCAAGGAAGGATCCTTAGCGGCTGGATTTCAAGGATGCCTGGAGTCCCAATGTCTAGGATGCTTTAGAATTCTACCAATTGTGGTCTAAAAATGCCCACAATCCTGTGCAAACGTCAGAAGAGGATATATTTAAAAATGGCGCAAAACGAAACTAACAACAAAACAGCATATTTTTTTAAAAACTTATTTAAAAACGAAACGCGCGGTTAAATTAAGCTTAATGATTTTGAAGGTGTGACTTTTTTTGAATGACGTCATCTTGCACACTAGCTAGGCCATTCAATTACGTGTTCTTCGAATGTCTTTCCCAACCTAGGAAGGACCCGACTAGGAAGGCACTTGGAAGAATCCGTCCTACCAAGGAAGCATCCTCGACATTGAGAAACACCCCACAAATCTACCCATGGTGATGGTGATGATGAAGGGGATTTAAGACCACACAAACAAGTGGAAGTTGGTAAGCCAATTGTAAGTGAACATGCTGTCCAAAATAACCAGACCTTTTTTACATATACAATGCCCTGTATATACATACATAGTAAATGTATATGCTTTTTGATGCATTAAATAAAACATAGTTTTCTTTTATGTATTGTATTTGTTAGCCAACACATTTTACCTTGCTGGACAGCAGAGTAGTGTCCATTAGATACTTTGTTAGTCTGCTAGTTGGGGGGATTGCTTGTGTGACGGAGATCGTCCGTCCCGTCCCCCTCCGGGAATCGAACTCCGATCTCCCAGGCAGAGAGCAGACGCTCTTACAAGGCAAGCCAAAAACCCATGGGCCTGCATCGCCAGAAGACCCTATGAGGTGTCGGAGAGTGAGGATTAGCACCGCACAGCTACCGGCTGGCCACCGCTACACTTGGAAGTGGAAGAGGTCAGGTTCCAGGGGATTTAAACAAATAAGAGAAGAACACAGTACTTTAGAGCTTTAAAAATGTAAACATTTTAGGGTTACCTATTTTCAATGGCACTGAGTTGTCTTAAAGCCCCTGATTTGGGCAAAGTATTTGGGGCACAGCTCGCCTACGAACGTCAGAGAACCACGTGACTTCAGATATAAGACCTGCTAGTGACTGCCGAGTTGTAACTGATGGAAATTGAATAAAGTGCTATTCCAATTGGGAACATTTTAAATTCAAGTCTATCGGATTGGGTAATGGGTATTTCAGGGGTCTCTCCCACTCCTCAAATCTGACGTCTAAATTGGTTCCTATTTATTGTAGAGCAGGCTTAGATGAACTGGTGGTAGCTGGTGGAGCCCCCCATTTGGCCGTTGCAAGTAATTACAGAGATTGCCCATTTCGGACCCCAGGGCCCCATTTGGGCAATCCCAATCGCAATAGGCTCTATGCACATTCCATGAACGAATGTTCTACGATCACCTACCGGTGTAGTTATTTCCGGTTACGAAGGGATATTAGTCGTGTTGCCGGTTGTTTATCGACAATACAACATTAGCCTGCTAGCGGTATGTCGCTGTTTTTTTTACTAGGTGTCTTCAGGACCTGCGACAAATAAATATCAACGATGTTAATCGATTTGTAAAGTCAGCCTCAAAGACCCCAGCCAGCAAGAAAGAAAAGGGTTTCAAGATGTATAGGAATCGATTCGATTAACATCGTTAATATGTATATATTAACCTGCTAGACCAGCAGGCTAATGTTCTATTATCGATACGTTTGGGTACGTTTTCAAATATTTCTATACGTCTTCAACCATAGATTTTAGTCACCATTAAAATGAAAACATATAGGCCTACTCTTGCAATGTTTTGTCTCATTTTGACATATTGTGACGTAAAACCATTATGCTTAAACGTCACCATTTGACGTCGATCTCATGAGACTGGGCTGATTCAAGCATGATATCTGCAACTATTATTTAGACTAGTCAAAACTAAATGACATATCTAGCAACTGGCAACTCCTTATAGTTACCAGTCAGGAATGAGAGGTCATCATCACCCTGGGACTAAAAGATTATGCTTAACAGTTTATGTATCCTTATAGAAGCTTATTTGTGTATCACACTATTGATTAAGTGTGAACAGTGTGGGAATTAGACTGTCTTGTAAGTAACAAAGTGCTGAGTCAGCAGAAATAGAAATACCGATAGGAACAGCACTTACAAGCTGTCAGTAAATAGAAGATAGGCAGGATGTGGAGGCGTAACGGGTGTGTTCACAGATACCTCCCTTAGAAAAGATGCCCAGCAGGTGGAGAGAAGTGGCGTGAAACATTATCTAGAATATTGGACCAAGGAAGAGTCGGGGCCAGATTTTGTGAACTGTTGATATTGCATGCTGTCTGTCAGGGAAGCAATTGGTCCAGAATTCTGTAATTGTATCTTTGATCTACTATTATTATTATTATTAAAACTGATTTTTGGTAAACTTTGACACATTTGTCTCCTCCTACTTCAACTCCATAAACGAACATGCTGCAACTGTGTAATATGTTTACACAGGCGTTCTTCCATTCAATATAGGCCTATAGGTCATGGAAATTTGTAACAAAAAATAGTTGATGCCATGAGTGGGGTCTGAGGGTCAAACCCCACAAAAAATAGGATCAACTATATTTTTTTAATTACAATTTTGATCTCCACCTGTCTACTATTCTACAGTAACGTTACGTGGCACATGATCAACAATGAATGCCAATATCCTATCTAACAGGGCCGAGAAAGAAAGAAACGGTGCCCTCGACTCTGCTTGTAGCCGGACCTGGCACTTGAGCCACACAGATCTCTGATGAGACGATCTCTCCGGAATCCTGGACTTAAGATCAATATAGGTCTAGATTTGTTTTACCATATTGTTACTTACACACGGGGGGTGGGAATGAATGGGATGCTGTAGTTTAAGTAGGTATTTGCAGTTCGTATCCCATTTGAAACCACAAGATGTTGAATAAATACTGTTGAATTGTTTTGCAATATTTTACAAACCATTATTTTCCACACAATTACCATCATTGGGGTGGGCCGTCACGCCGTGGGCGGGGTATTATCAAGTATAAACAATAAAATGACAAGTTGACGTGTATTAAGAAATCGGCCGTTGTGACGACTAGAATATTTTACATTATGTAAATTGACAACTGGTAAACGTTTGATTATGCACCCCAAAATTTGCCGGTCTACTTACGCAACGCCACCACCCCGTGTTGCGCCATTTTGAAAGGGTACAGTACCGAGAGGTGGAGGCGAGGGAAATCTTAAAGTAGTAGAGTACAAAGTCCCGAAAGCCTGTCTGGATTCAACATTCAAGTTTATTCGCATACTATTTTAAGATAACGGGTTGGCGTGCTCCAAGTAGTTTCGTGGTTTTCAGAAGTACCGGTACTACGTTAGCCTCAATTGAAATACAAAGTCTTCGGTCAGAACCAGCAGCCAACCCGGGTCAGCACAGCTCCAGTTCAGGGCCCAAGCCCGCTTCTGGATCTCTACTGATTGCTCACCATGGCAGGTAAACATCCATGGTAAAGGTACACACATATATGAGCGGTGCTTCTTTTCGCTGTAGAACAGCTTTGGTTTGCATCATCATTGCACAGTGCTTTTTCCACAATGCTGCCTAGCTAACGGTAGCTTGCTAGCTACATTGTGTAGTTTGTGGTATGTCAGAAGTGAACACGCACATATTCACCCTTTAACCATTTGTGGTTTACTATAATACAATTTTGGGAATGAGGAAAGCATAGTTTGTCCAACAGTGTTATGCGATTAAGATACCATCTGGCTTTAAGATTATTAGAGTACATTATTTTGCCAAGATAGCTCCAAGCTAGGTCGTTTTTTTGTAATGTGGTTTATGTGATTGTGCAGGAGCTGGTGGTAGCAATGATGTGCAGTGGTGCTTTTCTCAAGTTAAAGGAGCAATTGATGACGATGTTGCAGAAGGTAAGTTAATTTTGTGTTTTTAGTAGTATTATCCACTTTCATGCATATTTCATGCATGTTTGTTGCATTACTGCTGACTGATACAGCGCAGATGTAGTACTACTAGCTATGTTAAAAGCTTCAGGAATCCTTTTTAAAATCTAACAGCATGAACCAATTTAAGGGCAACCTATAAAGCCTGTGCTCTGGTGCATGCATTGTGCTCAGTTCAGCAACCAATTCTGGATAATGTGACAATTTCTGGTTTTAATGTTTGCACAACTTGCACAGGCACTTTTTTCCCCTTCCTGATCAATTATCATACTGCATTATTTTTCAGTACTATTAAAACATGAGGCAATGGCCATGTGGCTCAACACCACTTCATGTATTAATGCACCTTCATGTATTAATGCACAATCATCATAGCATACTAAATTACAACAGAAGGAGCACAGTTCATTGCGTTGTTTATTTCCATTCCTTGTAATGCAGAAAACTAATAGACAACTCTGCCTTATAGACAGGAACGAAAGGCTCATGGACTGTTAACTGTTGTAGTTATGTTTTTGTGTGTGACATTACAGGATTGTTTACAGTAACAGTTTACTGGTAAAAAATATGAATTTGAATTTTTACCAGGATATCTGAAAGTGATTTTTGTGTTCTTTGTTAGCAGTCAAACAGTTTTCTCTCTTTTAATGATGGCTTGCATGTATTTGTGCCAGCACTTTGTAATGGATTACTTGATTGTTGACATTCAGTGACAAACCAGTCTTGGTGCAGAGTTGTTAGTGTAATAGTAGTGGATACTTTTTCTTCCCCCATGGTATAAACTCAGAACACTGCATCTGTACTATATTGGATGTTCTGTGATTTCTTGCATGTTGTGAAAACTGAAAGTGAAACTATCTTAAGCAACCTTTTGCATTTTTATTATAACCTAGATTTACTGTAGGTTAGGTCATGCATATGTTCAATAAAGTTATTTTCTGACAGCTGACATCATATCCACTGTTGAGTTTAACAACTCTGGGGAGATGCTAGCAACTGGGGACAAGGGTGGCCGTGTAGTCATCTTTCAGCAGGAGCCAGAGGTAAGATTGGCTAATCATCAATTCAATGTGGAGATGTGATTATAAGATAATGCAATTTTGTCAAATTCACACAATATTACCTTATTGTCCAATAGCTGGCCGTTCTACACAGCCCTGACTCTGTAAATGGGAACACAAGCCCTGTTCACACCTGGCATTAACATGCAACTTGGTACAGGCACAGGTGTGAATGCACCTAAGACGCTTTGAGATCTCATCACTCACTGAAACACAGATGTTCCTCCGGCCACATTGAAGTGCTGTCAACATGCTCGTTCACACACCAAAAAACAAGAAAATGTTAGACTATAAAAGAAAATATGATGTGTGTGTGATGTGACATTGGACATATATTGTTTTTTCATCCGCTTATCTGTAGTCAGGTCACGGGGACAGCAGCCCCAGCAGGGGACCCCAAACTTCTCTTCCCTGAGCTGCATTTAAGCTTAGTTTATACATGACGGATTGCAACGGCGCGTGCCAAAAATTACGTCAACTTTGTGGGTGCGGCCTGGCGTGTTGGCCCTGTGCACCTGTCGCGAGCCATGGCAATGTGGAGATATAATCTCTGCACCTAGTCCTGGGTCTTCCTCAATGCCTCCTCCTTTACCAAATGCTTTACGCGGCTTTACTCCAAGTTCCTCAGGTATAGCCAAGCTCTTCACCCTATCTCTAAGGGAGATGCCCCGCGCCGCCACCCTCCTGAGAGAACCCATTTCGGCCTCTAGTTCCCGTGATCTCATTCTTTAGGTCATGACCCGCCCTTCATGACCATAGGTTAGGGACAGAAATTACCCAGCAGATAGAGAGCTTTGCCTTCCAGCTCAGCTCTCTTTTCGTCACAACAGTGCGGTAAAGTGATTGTAATACTGCTCCCGCTGCTCCGATTTTCCTGGCCAATCTCCCCCTCCAATCTCCCCTCACTTGCGAACAAGACCCCGAGGTACTTGAACTCCTTCACTTTTGGTAAGGACTCATTCCCTACCTGGAGTAGGCACTCCATCTGTCTCCTGCTGAGAACCATGGCCTCAGATTTTGCAATGCTAATCCTCACCCAGCCGCTTCACACTCGGATGCAAACCGATCAAGTTAGTGCTGGAGGTCACGGACCAATGTTGCCATCAGGACCACTTCAACTGCAAAAAGATCCCCAGGCCACTGAACTGCAACCCCTCCCCACCACGACTACGCCTCGATATCCTGTCTATATATTGTTATTTCCCACCGGTTAAAGACATTGCTCTTGGGCCATGCAAACGGAATCTACATATTTGCTTATTTGCATATAATGCAGGGATGTATAATTGAGTCACAAGTGGTCAAGTGACACATTCTAATTAGGGTTGGGTATCAAAACCCGGTGCCAGTGTGGTTCCCATATGAATGTTATCTACTGGACCGAATTAAAACTCAAATTTCGGTGCCTCATTTCGGTGCCACTTAGACTAAATCTACATGATATGTTTTAGTTTTAAAACGGGGGTTAAAAAATAAAACTATCTGCATCCAGACGAGTGTTTTAGCTCCATATAATTATATCTGATACTTGCACGTTTCGCATTGACATTTTTACATGACAGGTACACTGGGCATGTGTGTGCCTGTGTAAACAAAAAGCATTTTGTCAGAACATATAACACACAAAAATAAGACATGATTTATTTTCTTGGACTGGATCACTGGAATCTTTACTGAAAAAAACCCTTGAGTGTAGGGTGGTCATGGCGACGTATATATTTTCCCTTTTGGTGCTCCGAAATGGACATAAGCATCAATCCTACTCATCCCAAATTACGACATGAGGTAGGTTACCGTTAGCTACGTTAAGCATGCTTAAAATGCCTAAAGCAAAAGGTTCAAAGCAGATGCACCGATCAACCGCCGTGTCTTTCTAATTGTAGCGGCATTACTGATCATATGCTTATATGTTTACTAGTATGCTGGTGTGCCAGCATGTTTGCGCCTCAAAAGATGTAAAAGACATTCACTCGTACCTTTTTTCATTTAATCTAGAGACTGTAGCTACTGTATAAATGTCACGGTAAACTACATACAGATGAGGCATGTCTGCAATGTTGTCCATTCTATTTTGTGCCAGAGGAAGATGTCAAGTTACTTGACATTCACACATTGAGTGTCAGTATCTTTTAAAATAAATCTGTTTGCATAGGACAACAGCGTCTAAATGCTAAATTGCATGGTTCATTGTTATCAATCCTGTTAAACGGACATTGCCTTGTAAAAGTGTAAACATAACAAATGCCAGCGCAGGGACTGTCAACAAATTACTATGATGAGTGACTAGCGCTGGCGGCTTCGGAACAGTCAACAAAGTACTCTGAATCATAATAAATTGAATACTAATGAACAGCATTGAACAAATGACTAAGTACTGGTTTAGGCACCATTTAGGAACCGAAACCATTTTAAAAGTACCGATTAGGAACCGGAATGGTAAAAAAAAAAAAACTATTCCCAACCCTAATTCTAATGCAAGTATGAACAGGCGTACTTGGAGAGCTCTGATCAAATCACCAAAGATGGACAAAAAAAGATTTTAATGCAAGGTGTAAACAACCAAAGCTGGGGGCAGGGGCAGACTGCACAACACTTTGCTTTTTCCTCAGCAATGTTTCAATGTTGGGGCAGTCCTGAGTGACTGCCCTATGGCATTGAATGGAGCAGTGTTTTGATTGAATTCAAATATCAACAATCATTCTCCATAGTGACTGACTCTACTTTAAGTGGAAAGCCTTTTCAGGCAGACAACCCTGAACTATGGTGTTTGCTTTAAGCAAAATTGCATAATGTGAGATGTATTTTTTTGTTTTGCTATTTTTTAGAGTAAGAATCAGCCACAGTGTCGTGGGGAGTACAATGTTTACAGCACCTTCCAGAGCCATGAACCTGAGTTTGACTACCTAAAAAGCCTGGAGATTGAAGAGAAAATCAACAAGATCCGATGGCTGCCACAGAAGAATGCAGCGCAATTTCTTTTGTCTACTAATGGTTAGTAGCTAAATCAAATTGTGGGATTATGGATGTTTGAAAAGCTGATGATATTGGAACTTCATGAAGAATTGCAATGAAAGGAATTTCATTGTTTTAATAATAGCCTTTTATGGGTTTTTTACACTGGCACATTTGGTCAAGCATTGCCGCGCTAATATCCATTACTAGTTTAACCGCGCCAAGTCGTGCCGAGCCGTGCCAGAGATGGACCTGCTCTGGAGTGGGGACAAATTGAGCCGACCCCCCTCCAAGTGAGCCGCTGTGACATTATGGGCTTCGTCATCATTTCATTCATGCAGCATCTGGTTCACAAAACGCATGGTTTAAAAATGAAAAAAAAAAAAGAGCACACAATGAGAACATTACAATCTCAGGTGGAGCTAAATTGGCACTAGATCATGTCCACGAAGTTATGAGTAAAAAATAGCGCGCATAACTGTTTTTTTTTTTCTTCTTCTAAACATTCTACACATAATACCCCATAATGACAACGTGGAAAAAAGTTTAGCAAATGTATTAAAAAAAAGAAAACAAACAAAATCACATGGACATAAGTATTCACAGCCTTTGTTCAATACTTTGTTGAAGCACCTTTGGCAGCAATTACAGCCTCAAGTCTTTTTTAGTATGATGCTACAAGCTTGGCCCACCTACTATTGTGCAGTTTTGCCAATTCTTCTTTGCAGGACTGCTCAAGCTCCATCAAGTTGGATGAGTTGCATCTGTGCACAGACATTTTTAGATCTCTTTAGAGATGTTCAATCGGATTCAAGTCTGGGCTCTGGCTGGGCCACTCAAGGACATTCACAGAGTTGTCCTAAACTCACTCTTTTGTTATCTTGGCTGTGTGCTTAGGGTCGTTGTCCTGTTGGCAGATGAACCTTCTCCCCAGTCTGAGGTCCAGAGCGCTCAGGAGCAGATTTTGATCATGAATGTCTCTGTACATTGCTGCAATCATTTTTCCCTAAATCCTGACTAGTCTCCCGGTTCCTGCCGCTGAAAATCATCCCCACAGCATGATGCTGCCTTCACCATGCTTCACTGTAGGGATGGTATTGACCAGGCATTCAGGCCAGAGAGTTCAATCTTTGTTTCATCAGACCATAACATTTTGTTTCTTGTCGATTGAGAGTCCTTCAGGTGCCTTTTGGCAAACTCCAGGCGGGCTGTCATGTGCCTTTTACTGAGGAGTGGCTTCCGTCTGGTCATTCTACCATATAGTTTGGTCTGTATGGTAGAAATGGTTGTCCTTTTGGAAGGTTCTCCTCTCTCCACTGAGCATCGCTGGAGCTCTGTCAGAGTAACCATAGGGTTCTTGGTCACCTCCCTGACTAAAACCCTTCTTCCCCGATCGCTCAATTTGGCCGGGCAGCCAGCTCTAGGAAGAGTTCTGGTGGTTCCAAACTTTTTCAATTTACAGATGATGGAGGTTACTGTGCTAATTGGGACATTCAATGCTGCAGAAATCTTTCTGTAGCCTTCCCCAGATACAATTCCTCGATACAATTCTGTCTCGGAGGTCTACAGACAATTCCTTAAACTTCATGGCTTGGTTTGTGCTCTGACATGCACTGTCAACTGCTACCTTATATAGACAGGTGTGTGTGCCTTTCCAAATCATGTCCAGTCAACTGAATTTGCCACAGGTAGACTCCAATCAAGTTGTAGAAACATCTTAAGGATGATCAGTGGAAACAGGATGTGCCTGAGCTCCATTCTGAGTGTCATGGCAAAGGCTGTGAATAATTATGTACAAATACATTTGCAAAACTTTTAAACAAACGTTTTTTTCACTATGCCATTATGGGGTATTGTGTGTAGAATATATTTTTTATTGTTATCAATTTTGAAATAAGGCTGTAACATAACAAAATTTGGAAAAAGTGAAGCGCTGTGAATACTGTCCAGATATACTGTATATAGGCTAATGATCGCTATTTTCAGAACGATCAAAACATTTGCATAATCTATAAATAGCCGACACACCCACATGCTGCCAGCTAAATGCGGCATATGTATGTATATTTCCCAGACATGTTGTACATCTACTAAAATATAAATGTAAAGATCTACACATTTTCTTAGTCTAGGATACGTTTAAATAATCCATGTTTGATAAATAGGCAGTGCGTTTTCGCCGTGTACTATAATGTGTAGTCGGGCATGGTCGCCAGTCGTCCATGGATGTCGTTACAATGGCCAAGTGAAATATAGTCTAACATTCAGAAAATCCATGTTGACAAATCACTGCTGCCATTGTTGGACAACAGTGCAATAATAAAGTAGCCTAAAGTATGTTAAAAAGGGCACTACTTTTAAATGTGATTGACTCAAGATTAACACGTCATCAATTGAAGACACACCTTCATGTGGGAAGCCTTGTTGTAATGGAAATGCAATTTTAAACCGCGATGGGCTGACCATGTTGTGCCGTGCAGTGCCTGCCCATTCAATGGAAAAGGACCATTACCTATTTGATTCTTAAGTGTATTATACCTCTGTGGCCACCAGAGGGCTGTAGAGAGATTACTTGTATTGGCTTCTTTTCATCAATTTTCCATGCTCTATGGTCGGTTTGTTTGCAGACAAAACCATAAAACTCTGGAAAATTAGCGAACGCGACAAGAGACCCGAAGGCTACAATTTAAAGGAAGAAGATGGCAGATTTAGAGATCCCAACACTGTCACAACACTACGGGTGTGTAGGCATGTACTCCCTAAACCAGCTACATCCTCGCATAGATCATATGGCTCTTTGAAAGATGGTGCATGTGCTTATGTGAAATGATCTGCCACATTCTTGTTATCCCCCTGCTATACAATGTAGTGTTATGAACTGTAGTATATCTGTATCATACTAAAGTTAATCATTGATTCCCTGCACATTTCTATTCATATATATCAGTCTGTTCCATGGTAATATTATAACATTTGCTCTTCTCTTCTCCCCAGGTGCCAGTATTTAGACCCATGGACCTGATGGTGGAAGCTAGCCCCAGAAGAGTGTTTGCAAATGCTCATACCTACCACATTAACTCCATCTCTGTTAATAGTGACTGTGAGACCTATCTGTCTGCAGATGACCTGCGCATAAACCTTTGGAACCTAGAGATCACTGATCGCAGCTTTAGTATCCTTTTTATTGTCCAATTCTATGATTTTTAAGTTGCAGTATGTAGATAAAATTTAAGGAAAGAAGGCAAGAATTCTTCAATAAAATCAATCCTCTGGAGCCTGTTGGTAGGTTAGACACATTAGGTTCAGAAGGACATCTTCTATCACGGTTGTTCCCGACCTTTTTTGTCTCATGTACCCCTTGAGCTGTTACACCAAAACAATAGTACCATAGCCCATACTCGTGTGTTGGTGCTTTTCCTAAACGTGTTCTATTCAACACACATACAGTATGTGTTAGCGTCTAGATGATTTGTGTGATGTTTTGACGTGCATGTGCACTTCAGAGTGGTGACACCCATCCTGGGTGGCAATTGGTCTTATGAAGTAGATAAATACATCATTGTATTCAGAAGGAAGTCCTCTATCATGTACCTATCGCTGATTGTTGCTTTATAGTAGGGGTGCACAATATATCGATTCAGTATCGTTAATGCAATATTACGTCGCGCAATAATATATCGAAAATGTTGCAATATTTAGTGGAAAGATGCATCGATTGGCTGTATGGCTTAGTTGTGTTTGATTTAGACAGAAGATGTGTGGCTGAGGAAGCTCATGACATAATAAAGATCGAAAATAAATATCAGTGGCCAAATAGATAAATAAATTACTGTTGTTGTATGAGTCCAATATGAATCAGTTGAAAATGTGTTGTTTTCATATGTTATGAATATATTTTAATGCCTTTTCCCATAACCTTTGTGATTTTAAAATATCGAAATGTATATCGATATTGCAATTTTCATGATCAATATCGCAATATCACATTTGATCAATATCGTGCACCCCTACTTTATAGCCATGTTTGCCTCTGATTAGCCGAGAGCTTAAAAGGCTTATTACTCTATGGCAGGGTGTCATAGGAAGTAGATAGGCACATCTTTGGATTCAGAAGGAAATCAGGTCCCTTTTGCTGATTGTTGCTTTAAAGTTATGCTAGACTCTGATTGGCTGAGATCTTAAATGGCTATAACTCAATGGCAGTTGGTCATACGAAGTTCATCGTTGGATTCAGAAGGAAGTCCTCTATTAAGCCCTTATCGCGTGGTTGCCCATTGCAAAGACTGTTTAAAAATTGTTGTAGCTTTGTGTGCATTCATTTGATTGACAGTCAAGGTAGTTTCACCAATCACGAAAAAGAGGTCAGATTTTTAAGAACCCTTTGGGTCGCTGGCAAAATCTAAACAGACTTAGAAGGAGGCGGGGGCTATCAACCAGAGCAAAGTATTTCACTCACTGATAGCTGACTGATGCTAAATGTATGGCTCTAAAATCCTACCTTCATGATATTTTTACTCTATGATTATTGTCTTTTACAGGTTCCAGGTAATATTAGCATTTACCTGTGTTCGTTATACGTTTACTGAGTGGGAAAATGTTAAACCTTGACCTAGCTAACTTAAGACATTGTTGACATAAAGCCAGCTAATATGGAGGAGCTGACAGAGGTGATTACTGCAGCAGAGTTTCACCCCAACCAGTGCAACACATTTGTCTACAGCAGCAGCAAGGGCACCGTCCGCCTGTGTGACATGAGGGCGTCTGCACTGTGTGACCAGCACTCCAAACGTATGTCTGTAGTAGTCTTGCAAGAGGTGGTGTGTGTGCGCTGCATAACTGGAGAGACACAGTCAGTATCCATATAGCTCATTTTACCCATACGATATTTCTCTTTCAGAGGGAAGGGGAAGATGCAGTATTCAATTGAGAATACATGGCTATACATTAGAAAAAGACAGATTTAAAAAAAAAAATGAATTGAATAAAAGCGTTCCCTACATTATGTATTGCAATTTATACAGATGAAAAATGTGTTTTACATTTTTAAACAGTGTTTGAAGAGCCTGAGGATCCAAACAACCGCTCATTCTTCTCTGAAATAATCTCTTCCATCTCCGATGTGAAGTTTAGCCATAGTGGACGTTACATGATGACTCGGGACTACCTGTCTGTCAAAATCTGGGATCTCAACATGGAGAACCGACCAGTAGAAACCTATCAGGTTTGTTTATCCAAAATATTGTTTGCTTGGCATTAAATTAATTAAAATTCATATTATCCAAATAGGTCTGTTTATCCTCTACATTAAAGATGTAGTAAGCGATGATAAATCAATATTGACATTTGAACTTAGCATCCAAATAATTACACAATTTTCTTTAGTGTTCCCTCAGAAGCTCTGTTGGACACGCATTGCCATGGCAGCAATAGTGCATAGTGCAATAATGCATCTGTGGTGCTCTCATATACCGAGCTAGGGCTGTGTAGGGACACCAGATGTTCAGTGTGCACACAGTGGGAACAGCTAGCGTACTGTGAGGAGATATTTTCTGAATTTACCCCACCTTTAAGATATTCAAATGATCTAAATGTGTCTTTATTATAAAGGTTTCTGTTTACTGCAGCATTTCAGCGACTTTCCTTTTTAACAGGTGCACGAATATCTCAGGAGTAAATTGTGCTCGCTCTATGAGAATGACTGCATCTTTGACAAGTTTGAGTGCTGCTGGAATGGAAATGACAGGTAGGTATTTTTCTTTACATATTCAGGGAAGTCTGATTAAAATTCCTACATGATCTATCTGATCTTCTCCCAGGCTATGCCACAGGCCTAATCAAATAGTGTTCATCAGTTATATACAAAGAAGGAAGCTTGCTGTGGCATGGCCAGTAAAGAGGCAGTGAAAATGATCATGCTGGTACTCTCATTACATTATTTAATAAGAATGTACAGCATGGTTTGCTTTGACTCATTGGTGGCTTGGTGACTCCTTGGCCCCTCACACACACTTTCCATGCTCCTCTCCAGTGTTGTGATGACAGGCTCCTACAACAACTTCTTCCGGATGTTTGACCGAGGTTACCGGCAGGATGTGACCCTAGAGGCGTCTCGGGAGAACAGCAAGCCGCGGTCTGTACTGAAACCCCGCAAAGTGTGCACAGGTGGAAAGCGCAAAAAGGACGAGATCAGTGTAGACAGTCTGGACTTTTACAAGAAGATCCTGCACACTGCTTGGCACCCACTGGATAACATCATCGCGGTGGCCACCACCAACAACCTGTATATATTCCAAGATAAATTGAACTAGCGTTTAATGAGCCACCCAGATCGCAGTCGCCGCCTAATTCGTACGGCTCTTATCCTTCAACTAAAGGGTGGGGTCTGTTTTGATGGCTATCACAGGTTTCATTCCCCTATCTTGATTATAGGATCTGGCTGTAGAAAAGCGTTTGCAACAGGACCGTGCACAATATATCCCATCACGCCACCACAGGGCATTTCCTAGAGCAAACACTATTTGCGCAAGCAAAGTGTAAAAACTTCCTCAGTTCAGACTTGGGGATTCAGCCTTTAATGTGTTTCCTCTGTTAGAGCGCTCTATTCACAATGTCACCTCACTGCATTACAAACCAAAGTGAAACGCTATGTTTTAAATAGCTGTTTGGATAAGTCACTGCCATTTTATTTGGTGCCATCATTGTTCAGTTGTCATACCTAGCAAGTGTTTGCTTGAATAACTTTTGTTTGTTTAGATGGATTAGTTTTGGTCTTATTTCAGTTTGTTTTGGCCTAAAACACATTAGCTGTCAACACTCCACATGCCAAGTTCTCAAAACTCCTCCTGACGTAATGTACACTGACACTCTTAACATGCTCTCAAAAGGGTTTAGAAGTAATTGTGTTTAAATAACTTGTCTTTTTCCTGTCTTATGTTTCTACTTCTGTTGAAGTTGCCTGGTAAGCATGCTGGGCTAACACTAGTGATGCACACAATAGGTTATTTGTGGAATAATGGTGTCACCCTTGCACTTTGAGGCACACTCAAAACCTTATCTGTGAGGGTCAGGGTGGCAGGGTGGTGTTAGACTGATACTTGTTTGTGGAAATATCTATGAATTTACCAGCTCAGCCGAGCAGATTATGTTGCAGACTGTACTTTACCCTGTGGATCTGTTTTTTAAAAAATTTTCTTTGTTAAACTTTCTTTTGTTTTTCCTCGTTTTTGTACTGTATTTGACAAAAGAATAATCACTATAGCTGGTTTATTTTAATTTTAAGATTCAACGCAATAGGATTACAGTCTGATCACTGTAGTTTCTTTAGTTGTATTTCCTGGACTGCTGTGTCAATTTGTAGCAAGGTTGCCAGATGGCCTTATTTGGTGATCATTGTCTTACGACTTGTGGCACATAACTGGAGCAATTTGCATTCCAGTGGATAGCAGGTTTAAAGTGTTTTTGTGTTGGACGTCCAAAGAAAAGTGTTCGTCAGTACTTTCTGTAGTCATAAGCACTATGACATTTTGTTGAATTTGGCTTTCTTTAAAAGCTATTTGGATGCATCTGATTTGGGATATTTTTGTGTCATGTTTGTTTATAAATTCAGTTGTTTTTTTGGGGGGGTGGTTTACTGTGGAAATGAGTAAATAATTATAGGCAAAGGTCTAAAGCGAAAGCCATTTTATCAATGAGTAATTTCAAATAACTCTAGTTCCTTCTAAATGTAGTCAAGATAATTGACTAAGTAGGGTTGGTGAACTTTGAATTATTGCATAAAATGTTTGTTTTTTTCCTGTTGCAATGAGTGAGCTCTTAAAAATACTTGAGTGAGAACTTAGGAAGCACATGCTTTGTAGAAATTATCTAACCTCTTGGCGACCATTGACACAGGGAAATGGTTAAACAGCAGAACACTTTCTCTGTAAAAAGCTATGTTTCAGTCACATAGGATCGGCAGCATGTGAGGTTGCAGGTTTATTTAAAAATGTCTTTGCCTCTATGGAACATCAACAACGTAAACCATTGAGTCAGGAGGAAAAAACTGTTTTTGGCCTACTGGATCATATTTTTGACACATTTCACTCTAGAATGTCTAGAATATCTGTCCTACTGTCAAAGTCTCCATTGTGTCTAGCCTGAATAAGGTGGTGGTATGCTTCTGTTAATGTCACTTCCTCTGGGCTCTGGTAATATCCTTAGACACTTTAATGTTTGTTTTTATTTGTCTGATTTCTTAGCCGAATGCTTCTTTTTCTAACAAGACCATATGAGTCCGTAGTAATTTGCTCTGAAATGTACTAAATACACATTACCCATATCCCATTCCATTCTTTTCACATTGCATAAATTTACAACTGGGCATCTGGGGATATGCCAACCATTTAGGCACTTTCCCACTCAACCACAGACCATATGAGACGTGTCTTATCTGTAGAACATTGTTGTCTTAAGATATTTAAATCTTAACATTACTGCCTCTGTAAAACTATATGGACAACAGCGAAATGGGTTTCAACCTATATTAATTTCAACAGGTTATAATTGTAATCACATTTAACAGGTGTACTATTTGATAATTTTTTTTATTTATTTAAAAAATAACTGGTATTCTGGTGGTCTCTTTATCCACAGTCTTCATACAGTATCTTATTTTGCAAGGCTATGGTGCTTGGCCAACACAGTGTAGTTAAAATCAACCCTATTGCCTTTTTAGCATTAAAATAAGATAATCAAGTATGTTTCTTGAACTTACTGGCATACCAATCAGGAGACTGCTCAGGGTAACTTAATGCTGCTGTCCAATCAAACTTGCCATTTTTAAATTTTAGGAATTTGTTTAAATCCTGGCTTTTGGGTTTCATAAGCTCTGGGTCAATGGGACCTGTGTAGAGAACAATGCAAGTACCGGTTCAATTGAAAACATGAACATTGCCTAATTTGGTGTTGAGTTTTATTCAGTGACAGCAGCTTTATATACATGTTTATTGTATTGCAGAGGTCAAGACAAAATGCACTTTTTATTTTTGTGAATTTCATAGAATTCATTTTTTTATAATTTGTTTCTTTGAAGGGGCTCTTGAATAAACAACTGTTGAAATATCAATACAAAATGTAAACTGTATAACTGCAAATAAAATAAAATACAATTTAGAAGAAAAGTTAAGGATTTCAGATGGGTAAATCCAAAATAAACAAATTAACTAAATTTTTGGTATGTGTGATTGCAATACTGTTAACAGACGCAGAATTTCTGATTCTACAATATACAACTTCAGAGTTGTCCTGAATCATACTTAATCAGAATGATGCCAGAATATGGAAAATGCCAGTTCCTGTGCTATTACATTGTTTTTTTTTAAATAAATGTAATGGGCTGGAAGAATTGATGCACAAAATACCGTAGACCTGCCTGGTCCTGGCTGTAAGTGCATCCACACATATATGTGGTAATGTGGTCAGGTCATACTCTTACATAAAAAACATGCATGGATACGGAAAATAAAGCATATAAAACACCTTTGTTACCCGATTAATTTATGATCTGCGAGTAGTCTATTTTAATTAAGACATTTGATTTTTGTAAATAACTTGAGTTTACGCTAAATTATACGATCACAACATGATGTTGATATTGGGCTGTGATTACAAATTAATAGTATCCTGAAACATTTTTCATAGGAAAAAAAAACACTTATCAAATTGAAACTGTACCTCTTTCTTGACCGCACAGAAACCTAAAGCATGTGCTAACCATAGTTCTGTAACGTGTAGTTAAAAAAAAAAAAGCTCACGAACCAAATATTGTTTGGCAAGGCAAGAATGCCGCGTTGGTAAAATTGAGCAGCAACTGAACGAATGTTGACTGTATTATTTACGTTATTTTACCAAATGTTTTCGGAAGAAAAAAAATCTGCTTTGAGTGTAGGCTACTCCCGGCAACTATGTATCATATTTCTATGCATTTATTTTATTGTCACTCAATATTCCTGATTCCAACCCTTGTTCTTGTGTGGACAACGTTATTTATAATGTGTGTAGGACTACTAATCTTCTGCACTCTGGACTAATACTGCGCATGCGTGTTAATGTATGTCTCCGTGTCATATAATGACGAATGCAAGAAATTAGTAGACGACATGTCCACCGCTGCTCTTCAACAAAACAATAACGATGAACTTGGGCTTCATGGTACGTCTTGTCGCTTTTTTTAAATATCGTGTGCTATTGAAAGATACGTGTTTTTATGATGTGAAAAGAATTTGAGCTCGGTAACAACGATGTTTAATGTAAAAGTTGGATCAGGTATATCTCCTCTTCTTTTGGGCGGGTTTGATGGTGATGTTTACCAACGTCATTATGAACACCCCAATCAAGTTGCGTTAAATGTTTGATTGAAATATTCGCAACCAACCATTTACCCAAATGTCTATAGGGCGGGCGTTATACCAAATAAAAACAACTTTGTGATACACAAAGGGCTTTTTTCGTTCTATTGCATTTTTTAACTGTGTTAATGTATGGTAGGCAATGTTTGCTGATATTTGGAAAAAATAAATATGAAGTTATATGAAGATAAAGTGCTCGCTGAAGTAGGTTATGTGGTTGCATGTTTTTATAACCCCTACCGTACCCTACTGATAAGGGACAGAGTCTCGGTCAAAAACTGGAAACCGCGACATATGTTTGCGTCTACCACTTTCTCCTCTGTTATGCAATGTATGCGTGATGTGCTCAGGGGTCTTGTCTAACCTGTAACACCCATTCCCTGTTTGTTTTTTCATTTTATTTTGTCTTTATACCGATATGATGATTTCATGTGCACACCATCCTAGTTGTGTCATTTTACGTAGGCTACATGCTTCCAACATAGCCATAAAAAAATATAAGCAGTATAGGTAACATTTAGAGCTATAGGCAATCATAACGTACTACAACTTTGTTATTATAAAACAAAACGAAAAATCTAAGGAAAAGGAACTAGCCTCACTGTCACTGATAATGAGGTAAGATGAAGTCAGGGGGACATCTTACCACTGACTTCATCTTCCTTCACAAGTCATTTTGTCTAATTTTGATCCATATAATCTTGGTATTTATACATAAGGATAACTTTATTTTGAAATATTGACATTGCTTTTACTTTAATTGCAGCGTAACACATGCAAAAGTATGAATTCTTAGTCTACTCTAGCAAAGAATTCAAGATAGCTTGCCGGCAGCAAGCTAATATTGCTAGTCATAATGTTAATCATAACAAGCTTTAGCCTTAATTAGACAGAAGTTATATATCTTACATATTATGTTATAGTGTTAGAGATTATTCAAAAATCTAACATTACTATTCAAAATCACTAATTTCCATTGGGGGGGGCATATTTGCCCCATAAGGTGTCATACTCTCCTACTCGACCCCAAATGTCCTACTCTTACTTCTTTGTGATATGTGAAAGTGTATTTATATTTTGTTCAAACTAATGCACTACCCTCAACTACCACTCCACTGCCTTGTCTAATATGATTGTCATATTAACAGTAAAATAAAGTATACATCTATGTCCTTATAAAAATACTCAGAGGCTTGTCTTCTACTGTTACACATACTGCATCAATTTGCAAAGCAAACTTTTTTTTTTCTTTTACTATTAAAATGAAAAATAATAGTGAGATGATTTTCTAACATTTCCAAGATCACTACCATCATAGAAAATACCTGAAATAAATATTTGTTTTAACCAGTGGTCAGGAGGAGAATTAGAGAGAGGTGCTGGGGTGGCATTATCTTACCCCACGCTATATTCATACAGCGCAGAGTGCAAACCTCTGAATTTACATACGACAAACAAATGAAGCCTATCTTTGATAGACTACTTTTGGGGAGACAAAATCAGCGTCTTAAAGGTTCTAGAATAGAGATATTTAACAGGTGTGTTTTCCTAGGGGGTCCTCAGAGTTCCTGCAGGATGTCCGCCCGCCATATTTTATCCCACACTTTCCCCCCAAATTGTTTTAAATATGTCTGATAATACACATTAATACAACCTATGATAAGCTAATGCATGTATGAATCTGGCTCTTTTTATGGATAAGCATTGTTTACAATACAATGAAGCCCATTAGAAAATAGGCTACTTTTATATTGGCTGCTTTGCACATTATTGTTGGCCTGTCTTAATAAGAAACTGTTTTATATGATAAATGATAGGGGGTCCCTCTGCTGTGTTTCTAACAGCCTGCAAAACGTTAAAGACCTGTTGTAGACACATTCTCACGATTTGCAGTGTTAAAGAGTTAATGGACCTCTTGCTCTTCAGGCTCTTGGGTTGAACTTGAGATGAATGGAAACACAGTGAGGCAGACCAACCCTTTAGTGGCCCCAGCGACAGACCCCATCAATGGGAATGCAGAGGATAGTCCAACTTCTCAAACCATGGAAATGGTGCAGGGGGAGATGGAGGAGAGCTTGGCGGGGGGGTTGGAGCATGTGCCCTCGTCCTCCTCCATACACAATGGAGACATGGAGAAGATTCTACTGGATGCACAGCACGAGTCTAGCCAGAGCAGCTCTTCATGTGACAGGCAGGAGCAAATGGCAGAACAGAACAGCCTTTCATTAATGTCTCGAAGCTTCATTGCACCAGTGTGTTGTTCAATAATCTATGTATTCCCTTAGCCCCCACAGGCCACAGAGTCCAGAGCAAGATGAGGGTCAGATATCCTTCGATGTGGAGATGTCCAGTACAAGAGACAGCCAGGTGAAACAAAACAATACTTTTGTTTGAATCCCACCCAAATCTTTTACTACATAACTCTGAATCCATATTGCTTTCACACCACATCATCTCTATGGTTTGTAGTCAGAGGAAGACACACCGGAGAAGGACAAAGAGGAAGACGTTCTGATGAACAAAGGAATAGACTGGGTCGCTGATTGGTCCAGCAGACCAGAAAACATTCCCCCAAAGTAAGAAGACACGCAGATCCAGTATGTTTCCACTGAGCAGAGCTCTGATTGACATTTAACGTGTTCCAACTTTATCTTTCCTCGCCGTTAAAATGTGTTTTTAGGGAGTACCACTTCCGGCGCCCTCGACGTTCTGTGTCTCTGAGCATGAGAAAGAGTGGGGTTATGAAGAAAGGTGGTGTTTTCTCTGCAGAGTTTCTCAAAGTCTTTATCCCTTCCTTACTCATCTCACATATTCTGGCTGTTGGTATTGGGTGAGTGACTTCATACTATTCCCTCCGATACACAGGAGGATTCACTCCATTAAGTTTGTCTGATTACCCTAAAACATACATGTGACATAATAAAATTACATGTTCTCTTTTTATCAGGATTTACATTGGAAAGCGAATTGCGACACCTCCCACCAGCGTTTACTGAATGGAGAATTAAAAGGTGCTTAATGGTAGTGCTGGAATACACCTGTTGTTCAAATATTCTCATATACTCATCTATATACATTGAAGTATACAATGTTCTAGATTTACTAGTTAGTTCTAGGGCATCTTGCAAAATGTAGTTGCACTCTTTTTGACATAAGGTAAAAAGCCAAAGTGAGGTGTGCATCCAACATGTGTTATCATCCACCGTGCAATAGATTTGAGGCTTCTGCTGAAATAATTTATGCTTTTCAACAATAACTGGCAAGGATATAATATAACATGGCTATTATTATTAATAATAATAATAATAATAATAATAATAATAATAATAATAATAATAAATCATTTGTATTTTATTTATTATCTTCTACCAACTAGATGAGGCAAGCTTCAGTGATCTAAAAATATGAATTGTCTGCCGTTAATAATTGTTCTGTGGACTTTGATGTATATGGGTTAACATGTTTAAGCTCAGTATTACTAGCACCGTAATAGGTATCAAGTGATACAAAAGCATAATATGTGTTGTAATATTAAATAATTCAACCTCTATTTTCCCAATATAATTTGCATATGTCTAACAATGCATATGTTTAACTTGTGCTATGGTTGTTTTTATGCATTGGCAATTGAAGGTTACATGGCTTAAACATCAGTTAAGTTTGTAAAAGATTAATCAGTCCAGATGGTTGAATATTGATTATAATTTTAGCTGGAATAGAATGTGTCCTGCTTTTCGGTGTATCCTGCTTTTTAGTCTATTTACAATATATGTATTTAGTACACAACACAACAGCTCTGGTCAAGTGCCAAATTTGCACAATTGTGAAATGTTTTAGTTTTTTAAATCTTTTATTACCTGGTATATTGAAATATTTCATTAAATGTGAAAATAATTAAAACTGTGACTTAACCCCTGTAATATACACCATTTTATTTTGTTTGTTATAGTACCATGCATATGTTTATTTATACCAATTTTTGCTATATTGAAACAGCTGCCATTTGATGTTTTCTGACCTGAAACCATACAGTTTACTGGACTAAATATTTCACTGATAATGTTTTTTGCTTACAAATGAAAATTATTTCAGTAGTGCAGTCTTGTGTTCTGTAACATTAACACAAACAGGATATATATTTGATGACTATGTAGTATATGGCATATGGGTTTATGTAGAACAATAAATAAACAATAGAGAAGAACCACTTTTATTTTGATATATATTTAAGTCAGTTTATGGTTTGGGGGAAAGGTTAATTGCTGTTGCCCCATATCCTGGTGGACTGCATGCTTCTGCCATTATTGTGCTGCATCTACAAAGTTGTTTTTCATTCTAATATATTGTTATTGCTAGTATACTTTTTAAATAAAATAACAGTCCTAAACATTGCAGTGATATCATTCAGTTAGTGATGAGAAAAATAAATAGTTGGCAAGTATAATAAAGATAAATAGATGAATATTGTAATATTTGAAAACTGACATTAAAGTGTTACATTATTTCCTCATGAGTATTTTATTTTGTTGTTGCATTTTCAGTAATAGCAGACACGTGCAATACGTTTACTAGAATATTGTTATTTACCATAAATTGCAAAACTGTTGCATGCATAAGCGGTGTCATTTAAATGTAGTTTTTCTGTTCGGACCTTTCTAGAACTGGTCCTAGAGATGAAATGATACAACAGTGTGTAGTCCTGATCGTGGGGGCGGCGTTGTGCATGCACGGTGCTGTCTGGTCTTCTGGGACCTGGTCCAGTAAAGCCTGACAACGGAGTGGTGTGTTGGCTAAAAGCGTCCTTTAGCTTGCGTTAGTTGTGCAGCTGCTGTACACTGTGTGAATTGTACTCTGGTCAAAATCACTGGCTTGAGAAACGGTTCGTCCAGGGCGGCGACTGGCCAACAAGCAGTGCATCCATCGCTTTAATTCCATTGGTAGCTAGTCTTTCCAGTCCCACTACCATATCTTACGTTAGCCAAGAAGAGACAAGGGATCATCATCAAAATGTCCGGCTACCAGGGAAAGAAAAATATTCCACGAATCACAGTAAGCGTTGTGCATTTTAGTACTAAATTGTTCATTGTTCTTTCTTTCACGATGATAATGTTTGCTGAATAGTAGTACATTCAAATGATTACACTGCTAGCTAACATTGAACCGCTAAGCTATCCTATTCATTAATTGTACTGTATGCTAGCTAAAACCGCGCGTCTGTTATCGCCTACCGTACTTGTATCTGACTGAGGCAGGACAGAATAAGTATTTCAATCAAAAGGTATCACATGGTCTGTCTGTATACTACGGTTTAATGTCACAATGTCACAATATTCAAAACTCTGCGAAGCCTTATTGACTGTTTTCTTTGCCTGCTGCCATACAGTTCTCCCCATCATTTTACAGGTTGGAAAAGGCCCAATCATTCCATTATTTATTATCACTATAAAAACCAACAACAAGATTAAATAGCATTTTTATGTAATGCCATTGGTTGTCTTGCCTTTATGGCTTGATCGTTTCGGCCCAGTCACTGACTATTCTTTTTTTAAATTCTTCTGCAGAATGTATGAATGTATAACCTACTGATCCATCCTCCCAATTAAAACACATTTGCAAAGTGGGTCACTGGCAACACCCACCCTTTTATAATCACAGTAGAGAGAAGCATATTGACCATTTAAAGTGCCTTGTCAGGTTCAGGCTGCCTGCAGTGCTGTACATGCATTGGCAGTTTACAGGACAGAGTCTGATCTCACCCACAGGTGGAGAAATACTGTCATCTAAAGCCCCTAATAAGAAGCAATCTCATGGAGAGGGTGACAATTTCTCTCTAACCCCCTGCACGCTACAATATACACTGCATTTACAGCAATACAAAAATGCCAACTGGTAGTCAATTAATCTTACCTGGTTCCAAGGAAAGAATGTTGTACATTCTGCATACTGTATAATATAGCCCAGACCAATAATCACTTTTATGCTTTGCTTGTTTTCATGCTTAATAGGTTTATTAGTTAAGACCACTAAAAGAAGATACTTTTTGTTGTTTGTCTTAAGTTGTCTGTTTTGTACAAAGCCACGCTATGACAATTTAGTTTGAACTTTTACCAGAACGTTTGCTGCTAACCCTATAATAGTGTGAATTGAAAGGTAGGTCACATTTATAACTACTACAAGAGCCTACTGTAAACCTTTAAAAAAAAATGTGTTAGCCTAGAAGTTTTTGTCTCCTGAAAATTCTGAGCCGACGTCTCATGAGGATTTTGGCATCGCCACCGTATTGAGGCTCTTATTTGTTTTTCATTTCCATTGACTTTGTATTGGATGAAGGTGCATCCTTGACACTTAAGTCTGATAACAGCACACTGAAACATGTCTAAAAGCTGTTGTGCGACGGAATGTATTACCAACAAATTAGAGAACCCAAAATATTTATTTAATAAATTGTCAAATCCAATATATGAGCCGTTAAGGAGACAATGGTGGATACAGGCAAACGTGTCAAGAGGGCAAGGGTTTCTTTCGCACTTAAGGCTTATGTAGGACAACAAACAACACAGTTTGCACAATTGGCACTGCTGATTTTCTCGATTGTGTCTTATTAGCCAAAACAATTTTTTGTCCTCAAAGGCCTTCAAAGTGTGCTTTCTTATTTTGTACTTCCTATTTGAATGTGATTGATGCAGTTCAGAAGGCAGGACATGAAACTGATATTCGTTTATACTAAGCACCGCTGTGTTGCCAATGCCATTAAGTGTTTTGAGAAATCAAAATAATGTTACTCTTATGATATGCAATGTTATTTTGTCACAGCTGAACACCTATGGGTGAAAACACCAATTAAGGAGGAAATATATTTTGGAAGAATAGTGTTCCATTCCTCCAGTAGAGTTCCAGGCACTTGTAGAATCTATGTCAAGGCAGATTGTAGCTGTTCTTGCAGTTTGTGGTGGCCTTAGTCAGACACTTTGTTTTTCTTTTAATTGTCACTCGTCAATGCCATATTGTTGTTCTCAAGACACCAATGAATGCTGAACAATCTTAAGGCTATAGGAATTTCTATCTAGTGAGCATGCCAGTGGTAACCATAACAATATCACACTGGGGTTCTTCTGTTTTATTAAAAGCCTGGTAGGGCTTTAATTACAATGTATCGCTTTGAGGTGGGAGGAAATGTACATCATGACATTGAAAGTGTTACTGTAAAGTTTCTATTCATACTATATTAGATTCTATTATTAAAAGCAGTTTTTCCTAGGCTAATGAAAATGCCTCATGGATCTATCTTGTCCAGTGGTTGGGGAATTATATTCCAGTTGCGTTCCACTTGTTCATATGTGAAATTGAAGTGCTTTCTCCAACATTCAGAGTGACCGTCTTCTCGTCAAGGGGGCCAAGATAGTAAATGATGACCAGTCTTTTCTGGCTGACATCTACATGGAGGATGGTGTCATCAAGTAAGTTGTAAGATACGTGTAGAATGCAATTTAATGTTTCTTTCTTAAAGAGCTACTGGATTTACAGTTATACCCATGACTATGGCATCCTCACATCAATATAAGATGACACGCTTTATCCCACTGAAAAACATTTGTCTTTCGAGTCTACAAAGCTGAAGGACATCTCTCCTTGTTATGTTATGCATTGTCAGGGTAATTGATCAAAATCAAACAGTTAACCTAAGTCTATTCTGGATCAAATCTGGATCTATGTACTGTACCCTAAATGACAGTGGTGCAGATGATGATATAAGGACAGGGTGGGTTATATACTGTACATTGCTCACTGTTGCTGTAAGACAGTACTGTACACATTTGTAAGGGTTGAGAGTAAGCCTCTCTCTCTCTCTCTCTCTCTCTCTCTCTCTCTCTCAGGCAGATCGGAGAGAACCTGATTGTTCCTGGGGGGGTGAAGATCATCGAGGCCCTGGGCAGAATGGTGATGCCCGGCGGTATTGACGTGCATACCCGCTTCCAGATGCCCGACCGGGGCATGGTTGCAGCAGATGACTTCTACCAGGGCACCCGGGCAGCCCTGGCTGGAGGCACGACCATGATCAGTATGTGTACTGTAGAGTAGACAACATTGACTCAGCAACACAAACAAGCCTTTCCAACCGTGTGGACACAAAATGCCTCTAAAGCTGCTGAGAAGGCCCTTATTGAGCACTAATGTGACGGCTGTCGAGCGTGTGATTGAATTGTGCAGCTGTGTGCATAATGTCCACCTGCTGCTGTGTGTCTGTGTCCTAGTGGACCATGTGGTGCCAGAGCCAGGTGTGGGCCTCGTTGCTGCTTTCAACCAGTGGAGGGAGTGGGCTGACGTCAAGTCCTGCTGTGACTACTCTCTGCATGTGGACATCACCGAGTGGCACAAGGGCATTCAGGAAGAGATGGAGAGCCTGGTGAAAGACCACGGTACTGTATGCACTCAACCGCCAACAGCCATGTTCTTTTGGGGAGGAGGGGGGGTATTTTACAGAAATGGGTTTGCATAGTTTGTTAGTGTGTTTCTTGTTTTTCTGTTATTTAAGTACTGGGAGAGATACACATATGTTCAAATAACCAAGTGCATAACAGCACACCCATATGTGCAGTGCTTTTTACAGAGACACTTGCACCTCCCACATCCTTTGACTGCATTTAATTGCAGTTTTTAAATCGGACAATCGCCAGCCAGTAGCTCTTTATAGTGTTTTTTCCCAATCGCTAGGACCCATTTGTCAACACCTTGGTCACATTTGCTAAACTCTTCAGAGTTAGCACAGCAGCAGTATATAACATAACATAACACCAAATAGAACAATATAGCAATTTGCTGTTCAATTAGTTCTGAGTGTGGAGAGAAAATATAATGAATTACAATATTTTTTGGGTGAGAACAGACTCATCAAATTGCTCGTTTACAGTGATATAAACCACCCACACACTTTCTGCTGAAGATGCCTGACTGAATCTGCTGATCTGATTATTTCTCTGGCGTGCTGCTGTCTAATATAATTATAAAAATCTTTACTGTGTCACCTTGTCTAATTTCTGTGTAGGCGACACTAGAAAATCTGCTTACAAACAGGATACCTGTATGTTTAGTTGGCTCTTTTTGTGTTAATCTCTGATGCATGCATCATTTTAATTTTGCTTCCCTCTTCATTCTGGGTCTGTCTACTTTGTTTTGGCCTTCGCTTCCATTTTCTATCTTCAGGTGTGAACTCTTTCCTGGTCTATCTGGCTTATAAGGATGTTTTCAAACTTTCTGACTCTCAGGTATGCTTTTTCCTGTAGCTGTGCATGTGTTGCAGTATCATGAGTCGTCTTTCTCAGCATAATGCTCAGTCAACTAGCTGCCTCTGCTGTCTCCACATCTGTGTCATCACCCTGCAGATGTATGAGGTGTTCGGTGTCATCAGAGACTTGGGAGCCATTGCACAGGTTCATGCTGAGAATGGAGACATTATTGCCGAGGTAACCGTCGTTGAATTCGCACCCGATCCTAACTTAACTAACGTGTACTCTATTTATTGATTTCAAAGTTTTAAATGCACTCACTTTTTCCCTGTGTGGTTTAAAACATTTTTAGGAGCAGCGACGCATTCTGGAACTGGGCATTACTGGGCCTGAAGGTCATGTTCTCAGCCGTCCAGAGGAGGTAGGCCTGGCCTTGAACACTCTAGCAGAAAGGATGTATACTAAATGTATGCTTTACATGTCTAAGAAGAACCAATAGATGAATGAACTGTGACAGGAGTCACGTGTGTGCGTGTGTGCACAAAGCATAATATAACTTAAAAATATCGGTACGCCATGAACGGAGAATGAACCCAGATGAAATGAGGCAGGATTTGAGACGCCCCGGTACACAGAGTAACTAACACTGCCGTGTCACGGATCTCTGCGCTTGTCGTCTCCGCGCCGCAGGTGGAAGCTGAGGCAGTCAACCGTTCCGTCACCATAGCCAATCAAACCAACTGTCCCGTATACATCACCAAGGTGATGAGCAAGAGCGCCGCCGACGTCATCGCCGGTGCCAGAAAGAAGGGTGAGAGGGGCTCAGATATACCTCTCAGCACCACAACCCCTCCCTCCGAGCACGCACCCCTGCATGTATGTGACCGGTGCCCTGTGCGGCTGCTCCCAACAGGTGCTGTCGTGTATGGAGAGCCCATATCCGCCAGCCTGGGCACAGACGGCACCCACTACTGGAACAAGAACTGGGCCAAGGCGGCAGCGTACGTCACGTCCCCACCCCTGAGCCCCGACCCCACCACCCCTGACTACCTGAACTCTCTACTGTCTTGGTGGGTGCTCACAGCTCAGTACAGCGAGGCAGGGCACATACTTCCTATTGCGCCCTGACATGGCGTCTGTGTGTGTGTGTGTGTTTAGCGGGGACCTCCAAGTGACGGGCAGTGCTCACTGCACATTCCAGACCTCTCAGCGCGCAGTAGGGAAGGACGACTTCACCCTGATCCCCGAGGGCACCAACGGCACAGAGGAGAGAATGTCCCTCATCTGGGACAAGTGCGTGGTGAGGAGACCCGTCAGCCGGTGTGACGCTGGCCTCCCCCCGCGCACACCCGCGTGCGTGTGTGTTTTTGTGGTGTGTAAGGCCTCATCCTGTCTCTCTCTCTCTCTCTCTCTCCCCCCGCTAGGTGACTGGCAAAATGGACGAAAACCAGTTTGTGGCGGTGACCAGCACGAACGCAGCCAAGATCTTCAACGTGTACCCCCGCAAGGGTCGCATCGCCGTCGGCTCAGACGCCGACCTGGTGCTGTGGGACCCAGACGTCACCAAGGTCATCTCCGCCAAGAACCACAACACGGTGAGGAGCCAGAGGCGTTGCTAGGATGTCATAGCTAGCTGGGCACTTGCTTTATTTGGGAGGGCCACAACAAAAGCTTCTTCTCGGAGAACAAAGTGTAATACATTTTGAGGCGGAAAGTGGAGGGGGGCACAAAAGCAATACAATTATTATTTGACTCTTCATGCTACTATACAATAGGCAGACGAGAGCACAGAAGAAGCACAACATGGCTGACTTTCTTATGTCAGCAACACGCATGTACAACAGGCAATATTGTCGTGACTCATGTCCACACACTATATACAGTTCAATTTATATATTGCATGATAAGTCAAGCTATACCGTATTTTCCGGCGTATAAGACGACCCCCGACTTTTCTCGTCATCGGGACCGCGTTAAGTCACTTCTTTCCACGAATCCTGATGAGTGCTTTTGCTGGCCTTGCTGCCCCCCTTGCTGCTTTCATACGGTCGCCGCATACGGTGGGGGGAGCTCCGTCTTACTCCGTCTTATACGCTGGAATATACGGTAGTTATTATTGTGCGTTGAACAATGTCTAGCCCCACCAGTAGACACACCCCTTCCCCTTGAAACATAAAACATTTTCTCTATTGCAAAAACACACCCGACAGCTCAGGGGCATGGCTTTGCAGCGGTTATTTGGTGTGTGTTGTGAACTGACAGGAATTCTCCGACCATCAATTGCGATGCCACCTGACAGTTGTCAGTTGGTCAACCTGTGTTGCAGTATTATTGAGAGACAAAACTCAAGTCAGGTCGATGTAGATGTGGATGTTGTGCTCATTACTATTGTCACCACCACCACCTGTGCCCAGGCTGTGGAGTACAACATCTTTGAGGGCACCGAAGTGCGCGGAGGCCCCCTGGTGGTCATCAGCCAGGGCAAGATAGTCCTGGAGGACGGCAGCCTTCACACCACGGAGGGCTGCGGCCGCTACGTCAGCCGCAAGCCCTTCCCCGACCACATTTACAAGAGGATAAAGGCTCGCAGCAGGGTGAGTCCCCCCCCCCCCTCTCCATACCTCACGCTGTGCCATCATCAAAGTGAACCTGCCCTTGTCATAACGAGCTGCCCAAGTGGACAGAGAGTGGCAGCTAGACATCACAAGTGGCAGACTCAGCAGCTGGCAGATGAGTAGTCCTTTGCCAAGAGCTGAGCTGTTTGTGTCGCTCTAGCTGACAGAGCTGCGGGGGGTCCCGAGGGGCCAGTACGACGGGCCGGTGTGTGGCGACGTGGCGTTGACCCCCAAGGTGATGTCTGCAGGCTCCTCAGTGAAGACGTCCCCAGCTAAGCAGCAGCAGCAGCAGCCACAGGCCGCCCAGCCAATGCGTAACCTTCACCAGTCGGGCTTCAGTCTTTCTGGTAGGTTCCCGGTTTTGGTTTGCTTCATATACTGTAGATGCGCCAGCAAAACCTCTCAACCATCTGTTTGTGCTGCACACATGTATATATGCATGCACTGAAAAATAATAATAATGATAACATTCAATACTATTACATTGACTCCACCCACTGCACAATTAAAAGACAAAAAAGAAAATGCTTAAACGTAGTCAAGGAGTTGGGAGAGGGGAGTGGCTGAGAGGGAGGGGGATATTTTTTTACAATATTAACAACAACAGCAAAGAGTGTAACAGTGTGGTTCCGGTGTCCTGACATTCTATCCTACCTGACAGATTGTTCTACCTCGTCATACTGCGCATGCGTACATTCGATTTGCGTCATTTTTGTCATGACTTGAGACGCCCAAAATTTGGTCCTACCGGCTTCCAGAATGATGTCGTTGTTGAATATATTGTGGAAAGGTTTGTATTGCTGTTGAATTCAATTATTTAAACATAATACATATAATATATTAGTTTGATTTATGATAGTTTACTCGTCCCACTGTAGGCTATATGAATATATTTCGCGCCATTGAGGGATGTTTTAGCACAATCTAACTAACAATCTATCCAAGTTATTTTCACCTGTCGATTTAATTATTTATTTGCCAGCAGTAGCACTAGCTATACCATAACGTTATTTTGTCCCGTCGAATCATACCGCTTTATTTCTATAGCCTAATTTAAAATCTAGCAATATGTAGGGTAGGACAGTCTGCCAAGGTAGGACAGATGAACAGACTATAACTGTCCTTTTGCGCTACGGTAGGACAATCTGCCAAGGTAGGACAGATGGTCAGAACACCGGAAGTAAATTTCCCATTTGTTTTCTCCATTGACTTCAGAAAATCCTTTTTAAAAGATGTTTTAAGCTTTGAACCAAGACAGCTACGAGGTTGTGAATCAATGGTATATGCTCAGGTAGAAGCCGAAGTTTGTATGTTATCAACCTTGTTTTAAGATAAACATGATTTATTTGCGATATCACGGATAACTACTACAGTACCCACCATCCTAAAGTGTGAAAGCGTCGTCTCTGATTGGTGGAACTGGCTATCGTGATACCATCCTAATCTCGTGGGCTTGCTTTAGCCCTTCGGAGCTTTTTGGAACTCGGAGAAGATCGGTGCTCTTTGTTACCATGGAAATGTTTCAAAACCCGTCATACCAGCTAGTGACTATTGCTAGCGCTGAAAAGTAAGATTGTTTATGTTAGAAGTATAAATAATATGAAAACTATTGTATTATACTATTATAATGGTATAGTATACACAATCTAATAACTAACTAAGAAGGACCAAGGAAGAATTGGTTGGGATTCGCAATGGGTTATGGGATGCGCAGTTCCTTCACTATTACAATGTTATGTACACAGTATTGTACCATTGCCTTTTTTTAGTTTTTATTACATGTTTTTTGCTCCAAATCAAATAGTTTATGGTCACGATCAGGCTTAAAACTCTTTAAATAAGAATGTTACGAAAAGTCAGTGGAGAAAATGAATGGGAATTATTCTTCCGGCACCAGAGCCCCCAAAAAAGTGAGCGGTCACTGTTACACTCTATAGATGTGTCTCAACAGTTCAGCTGTATAACTGAACCAAATGTCAGTCTTATTTAGTTTACAGCTAAAATAAAAACAATTTTAGGATGCAGCTACTCTTTAAAAATAAACACGTATACCTATATCTTCTATGTCAGCCACACTCGCAGATTAAAATGCTAAACCCTGTGGCGTCTCTTTAATTCGTAGGCGCTCAAGTTGACGACAACGTGCCCCGCCGTACCACCCAGCGCATCGTGGCTCCCCCTGGTGGCAAAGCAAACATCACCAGCCTCGGCTAAGCTCTCCACTCCACTGAGCCAGGGTGCAGGGCAGCATGAGACATGAGGCCAGCTGAACCATGGCCAATGGTCCCTGCAGAAACCTCTGTTGAGGCCCTTACCCCCCCCCCCCATCCTCCCCCACACACACACACATACACACCCCAGTAACACACTCCATCCATTCGAATGCACACTCTGCTGTCACATAGAGAAAGAGCACTACAACATTTTGTTATGTTCTTCATTCTGACACCTACCTTTTTTATTTAAGGAAAGGTCAGTTAAGATGGTTAGTGTTATTTATTTATTTATTTATTTATTTATTTATTTATTTTATCTATTAATGATTGCACTATTGTTGACAGTGTGTTTCTTTTTTTTTAATATATGGTGCATTTGTGTAAGTGTTTTTCTTAATTGTTGCGTTCTTGGTCAGAAAGCTGACAGAAGAAGTCATATTTTAAAAACAAAAAATGAATTCTTCCAGACATTATATAAAATGAGCTGGTGGTCATCTCATTTTCCTTTATCTGTAGAATATCGTTGCTGGAGCTTCTTGGAACACTTGTAATCTGAGTTTATTGTTCAAGAGTGGTATTAACAATTAAATCTCCCTGTTCATGTTTGCATGTTCACCTTTTTTCATTGTGTTTTCTTTTGTAGTAGTTGGACAACTGTTAAGACGCGGTCAAATAAAATGCTTTGGTATTTATGTTGTAATACGCTTAAAGGTTTAAAAGGTATTATAGGGTTAAACTACTCATTCACATCCACCTTTCATGTGAAAATGAAACCAACAAAACAGCACACAGGTTTTTAAATGCATAAACATTTGCCTCATTCCAACCTTTTTTGTACTCTTAATTAGTTTGTTTCCAGGGCAACAAGTTTCCAATAATCACCCTGCTGTTTCTTGTTATTGATATTGAACAAAAGTATAGAGCGCCATAGGAATTTGCCAATGACCTCTGCATCTGGTGCTACTGTATACAACTGTTGCTGTGTGTGTGCAGATGGCAGTGTAAATCCTCTCCTTTCAGTTATAAACCAACTATATCTACATTGAATTTTGAACCTCAGCATGGGGCAGGGTTACTGTGTACCCATTTAGTCATAACTGGCTTTGTTTCCCACCTTTTTTGCAACGATCCAAATGGTGAACTGTATGGATGTACTGTATGTATGTGAGGTTTGCGCTTTTATTTGTATTGGATATGTCTGTTGAAATGTTTAGGGTATTTGCTGAAAATAACTATTTGCTTGCCTATTCTGTAGATACTGGTAGCACACTCTTACGAGTCATGCATCTATGAAGGATCTTTGAATAATTGTATCCCCAAGCTTTGAAGACCTGATGAAATGTGCTTGTTTTGTATATGAAATTCATTACAGTGTGATGATGATGTGTTCATTGTTCTCGGTCTTATCTTAGATTAGCACCTAAAACCTGTTAGTGTTGTGGATGAAATTCAGACATCCAATTGTATTTATTTAAATATTTTACACCAACTGAATTAATCTAATCATGAATAGTGTTAACATAACACCAAACTTCAACAGATTGCTAGTAATACAGCACTGACACAAGAATTTTTGTTCACACTGTAAAATAGTGTCTTGTTAAGTATACAGTAGTTTTGTATACCACACTATTGTGTTGTGTTAAGTGAATTTCAAACGGGAGGTTTCTTGGTATTGGTTTTTGTTTTAAACACCTCTTACACCATCTAGTGTTTTAATCTTGTTTATCTGTGTTATAGGGTACCAGGATTTGGGGATGTTTCAGCTATAATAGATCTTATGTGTTGACTTGAATGGATTAAAACAATTAAAAATGTAAACTAATATTTGAGTTATTAAAATGTATGCAAACTCTAATATCAAAGTATTTAAAGTTATTAACTTACCATCCTTGTGACTGATGGTATGCTAATACAAAAAAAGCATGGCGATATAAGTAAGTTATCCCTATAGAGGGAGACAATTAGACCAAATGTGCCCAGGGTACTGTATACAGAGTAGGCAGCCTATTATATATGCAGTATACGCACAGACTGCAGTAGTATGCCAGATTCATGTCTGGCGTGAAGCCCTGTGCTAGTTTGACTGCTGTCCAAATACAGCTTAACATGATAGGTATATTTGAGCTGGATTAAAGTAGAGTAGGCAGAGCATTGCCATATAGTTCCTATTGATGAAAGCATCAAAACAAAGACTATTTGCATATTTAAAGACTTTTTAATGGTTTTGCTTTAGTTTTTTAATAATAGTTCAAATATGACGAGTCATCTGCGAGTGTTCAATATAAATTTAATTTACACACAACTTCCACTAATATTACTTGTTTTTAATTCTGTAAGCAGGGATGATCATCTCATCCTGATGTTTTTATTACATCATCTACAGTATGTTAAGTGATACTGTCAATCAAGATTAAATAGAGGGTCATCTAACATTTATCTGCATTTGGACTATTTTGTTTCAGAAACAACAAACAATGGAGGAATAACCACAGCCCAGGAGTGCTTTATTTAACATGCTTTTTCATAACTCAATAAGAGTTCAGAATAACTGTACTCCACTCACTGGTTTGAATCACAAAGTGTCTGTCATGTAATGTTGAGTGAACTGATGGTGATTACAGTACATTAGCATGTGGCTGCTACCTGTTGTTTTAGGCCTGTGTGACTCCTAAGGACAATTCCTGGTGGGATTCATTACAGTCCATACATACTAGATCTTTTTAAAGCATATCACGCAGGTGTTCTTTGGCAGAGAGGCTCCACTGTGTTGTACCCACATTCTATTTTTAGCTATGGGTGGTTGGGAGGGAAAGGAGACGGGGAGGGGCGGATTAGGTCATCAGTACTGTCTATATAGTTTGATGACTGTGGCTGGTGGCCTCCCGCCTAATTGCATCTGCACTGTGATTTACAGGCCCGCTGACATGCCAGTCAATGACAATGTGGGCAGACACGTTGGTTGTGTTCCTGCAGCGGGCCTTGTTAGAGATAGTTAGGACGACATCATGTTGATAATCTGGCAGGAAGGAATATTCCATTTTAGAAGGGAGTGCAGGCTACTATTATTAAGGAAACTAATCAATAAAGTCTACAGAAGCTGTCCCTTTGTCATGTTAGTTTTGTGCATTTTTTCATACTGGTAAACACACTGGATTTATCAACTGCTTGACGTTGAATTTGATTCTCCTAACTTTTTTGTTTTTCAGGCTACTTCCTTTGTTGCATGTGAGAGTGCGTGTTGATGGCAACTCAAAATGACAGAAATAACAATGCCGCCTGAGAAATGTTGGAGACCCAGCATGATGGAACTTGGTATCTCTAAATCTGGTAGATATTTAAGAGGCTTCAGGGCTAGTCGAATTGAGGTCATAACCCATAAGGTCATTTTGTATCCAACAATATTAATACATCCATCTGGCAGCACTGTGCAATTGTGGGAATAATGATGGCTTAAGGGACTTCCTAATGAATCAACTAAAATAAATGTTCTAAAAATGTCCTATATTTACATATCAAAAATGTCCTAAACACATTATTGTAATGTGACCAGCTTTATGGGCTGTGATTGTGAACAAAGTGTAACAAAAACAAAATTCAAGAAAAGGGGAAAAAAGCAAAACCATGAAACAGGAAATACATATTTAAAAAAATAAAATAATAGCAACCAATATTGGATTTTTGGTATCAAGTGTACTGACTACAAAATATTATATTGGAATCATATATTTGTATAATATACCATTTGAAAGGAAGGTATATATATTCAAATATGAAATAAATTCCTCCTAGTGCGGTTCCTTTTATGAAAGTTTAGTAATATTTTAATATGTTATGAGAATTGAACATATTCTTTTTTTTTTTACCAACTGTCACCAGCCGGCTGTGTCACATGACTTCTACAATCTATGTTACCATTAATAACCAACACTAAACTGATTTCACTTGTCAAAGTCTTTATGAGAGCAAAGCCATATTTTGTTGTCTAAAGGGCCTTGAATGTTCAATTCTGCTTGAACAAAAGTAATTGACGTGTCAAACAGGCTCTCCTTTTTCACTGAGGGAAATTTGGTGGATTTTAATGATGGGAAGGTTTCTGGCTGGCTCGGACTGGACATGGTTCATTTCCTGGGACCTGCTGGTATCCTCAATGCAACAGCAAGTCCTATGGAGGCTCTTACTACACAGTTTGGCCACTTTAGCCCTGCTTGTCCCTGCTGGGGCAGAAACTTCAACCGAGCTTCCGGAAAATACCCTCCACTCTCTACTGTCTCTAGAGGAAGGGGTTTGCGCGGACAGGCTAATAGAGGAGGTGGGGCTGAGGTGAGAGGGGTCTCTTCTACTGTCCAGGCCCAGACTGAGAGGCTGGCTGTGGCTCTGGCCGTGGCTCTGGGCTGGACTGAGATTACGGGGGGGTCTGGGACTCACTCTTAAACAGTGCACTCCCAGCAAACTCTGAAATGCCTTCTTAAACTCCTGGTTGGAACATGGGTAAATGATTGGGTTGATACAGCTGTTGAAGTAACCCAGCCAGAAGGTGATCTTGAAGACAGTGTCCGAAGGTCTGTATGCAGGAAAGATAGAGCCTGTAATATGATAAATATGGACATTAGCCTATGGCTACAACAAACAGTTAATCACATGCAGTTTAAGCAGAATTTTACAACTGGAGGTTTTACAATTGGAAGTGACAAGTTATTTGGGTTCAAATAATTGACTATGTAGTGACCAAAAGTCTCATTGTTTTATTGTTGTGTTTTGCTTTTATAAAACAATTTACATATTTTTGTAATTTCAAAGTTTGTTAACTTGTTTTTACTTTTAAAGGTGCTACGTGTAATATCTTAAATTTACATTAAAAAATCCACAAAAGGTTTCAAAAAAGGTATAAGAAATATCAGTTTTGATGATATTTCAAATACCTGTATGTACTTCATATGTTCTGAAATGTACAGATTTGGACAGCCTGTAAACCTTGTAATACCACTTTGTACCTCAAGGGGCAAGGGGAGTCACTAGCTTTCAGGCTCCCGTCTAACCAACACAAGAAGAAATGTGTGCGTGAGGCATGTTATGTTTAATATTTAGCATTTAAGCTAAAAGTAAGATCAATGTTGTGCTCGCAAAAACGCTGCTTGTTGCTTGTGCAAGAAAAATGCACGTGCAGCTCAGGCATGATCGTTGGACTATGTTGCATGATTATTACGTCATGACAAACCATCGTCCAAACTGGCTATATTGACATTGTTAGAAAAAAAGCACCAATAAGCACCAACAGAATATTATTAAGCACCATATGAACCAAGTGCGGCACCTGAAAAAAAGTTGCGGAGCAGTTAAACCGATAATTAATTTATGAATGGGGTGTGTATTGCAGTTGGTCCTATAGGCTGCAGTACCACCCGTCGCCACACGTCACGGC
>JAODLL010000004.1:1975835-1991787 GCA_026546735.1 Forbesichthys agassizii | reverse complement strand
TCTCTCTCTCTCTCTCTCTCTCTCTCTCTCTCTCTCTCTCTCTCTCGGACTCACACCCTGCTCATATGAACACTGACTCAATGAACACGAGGAATCCTGTTTGTGGGCAGATACATTAGTCCGTGTAGAAGTAATTCGAAAGGCCGAATACAGGACGTAACTAATAAAGAACGTAAGGTTAACCTGTATACGATATATTCCCTAACGATAGCATGGGCTTACTAGAGACTTGGATGTCAACTTTCATTTGTAGTTTTTTTATTATGAGAGGTATGAACAATTGAAAAAAAAAAGTGTGTTTATAAGTAATGTTTAATAGACTACTATATGCAGGTACGGCTACGACATGCCCACGAAATAACAGTGAGGGACACATTACATACTTTACATTGATATGTCTTCCACTGTGTTACCTAGCAACCCTGCAGCAGCCCATGGACCAGCACAGGTCTTTCCTTTCTGAGTGCATTTTTTCTCAGGGATCACTACACAAATCCCTATTAGGCTAGACTTGAAAGAGTATGCTGAAATTGGAATAGAGTGGGAAATAGGCATGTACTATACTTATATATGCAAGTGAGGAGGTAAGGACGCGTCACTTGATAAAATAAAATGTCTTTACTCTGGTAATGCTTGTACTGGCACAGTTCAGATAACTATGCTGACCCCTGCTGGTGCTACAGGTTAATACATAACAGCCTATTAAATCAAAATGTAGCCTAATAACTGCTGATCTACCTGAGATTGCCAACACATTCTTTAGACATATATCATGTATCTAGAAGCCCTGCGAGACATTATTTGCTCCCAACTCCCCAGCTTCGTGCCTGATTAGTTGATAAATATGGCCCTGACGTTCACACCTACCCTGACGCGCCTGGTTTTGCTGCAAATATAAACTGGATCTCGCGATATCTTAGTGGTATCCCGATGCTGGATCACATGCGCAATGAAAAGTCTGCATTGTACGCACTAAAACGCAATGCCGTTTATTTCATAGTCACGCAAGCTACATGCGGGCTCAAACGCAGAAACACGGATGCAAACGTATCCCATAGATTTCTGCGTTTGAGCCGTGTTTTCCAAGAGTAGGCCTATACGCGTCAAAAACATCCATTGCCATTGCGTAGTGCGATGAGTTCGCGCGCCCGCGGAGCTGCTTACTATGTGCAGAGCAGAGAAATGGAACAGAAGTATCTGCTACCATTACGTAGCCTACAGGCCCATGAACAGCCCCCCACCCCAAAGGGTGAAAGTAGTAGGCTACTTAACTCTAGCGCCAAGTATTGACCCCCAATCTCGCCTCTTCGCCTTCCCCCAATCCTTATACTAGCTGGATGCCTTTCCATTTAGGGTACTAAACATATCTTTGTCATTGGTTATACTGTAGCCTATTATACAGCTCTACGGCAATAAAGTGTAATGTAAACTAATATAACCTAATCTAAACTAGTAATCAAATCCAATGCACCAGCAAGTTTATCAAATAGGCTGCTGCATTTTCCAGAAGTAATGCGTTTTATGACAGACCAGTAGATGGCAATGTTGCCCTTACCGTTTCTCCGGCCAGAAATGTGTTGTGCTGCGCCTATATGAGAAATAGTAGAGAGTCCAAAAAGTCAGTAGATGGCAGCCTAGCATCGTTAAACTGTTGGCTGAGGGATATTGAGCAGACCCCAGGGTCTACGGAAGACTGACTGGACTGATGCTCAAGATGAGGAACATATGACCAGAGGTGGCACTCTTGTCACACGGTTCATTTGAAGAAAAACGGTTGGGGGAAAAGATAAAGATTGGTCCATAAAGAAGAAGAAAAAGAAAGGAGAACCAGGGAATGTCCAATTATTTTAATACATTTATATTATATTTTAATTAGAACTAATACAAATATTTTATGTTATAATATGAATATTTCAAAATAGCTTAATTATCATATATTTATGGAATTGAAATATTCATTAAATTATAAATTATAATGTAGCATAATACTTATTATGATACAGTGATCAAAAGGGAATGACGATAAACGATTTCCTCAGTGGCATGCTTTATTGAACATCAAGCATTTTTATTAGTGATTAGTTTGTACTTATGGGCATTAAAATTGGGTTTGTTCTATCTGATTGTTTCAGTCTTGTCCTCGTCCTGCAATGGACACCAGACAGTGCAGGACACCAGACAGTTTTGTAAGTACATTGATGGGTATTTCTATAGAAAACCCAGAGAGAGAGAGAGAGAGAGAGAGAGAGAGAGAGAGAGAGAGAGAGAGAGAGAGAGAGAGAGAGAGAGAGAGAGAGAGTTATAAAAAATAGACAGCATCAAAGGGTTAAATCAAACATACAGTAGCTTGTTCTACTTGTTATTTCATGGTTTGTGCACATGCATTATTGTCCAGCTGGTATTTCTTTTCAACATACAAACAAATGGCCCTCTGGAACTCTAATGACAATAATCTCACTAGCCCTGATGCAACCAATGCCAATGCAGTTAAAGTAAGCTGCCCTTATAATGTTCTCTATGCAACAGATCACCAAATAACAACAGCAAACATACTGCACATTACTGCAGAGTTGAATGTTTTTTTTTTTGTGTTTTCAAGATGGCCATTAATTTTCATTAAGTGCTGTCAGTAAGGACCATTAGCCAGGCTGAAGGATAATCACATCCCCAGAGAGGTGACCTGCTTACAGTACAGGTAAGGGTTAACTGAAATATTACAGATAGATGTACTGATGAACACATACATACACACACACACTGTGTGTGCAGTAATTCATATTGAATCAAAAATAGCAAAAAAAGGTATAATTTGTATAATGTATTATTATAATTTGTGAAATAGGAAACTAATTTGGGGGGATATGTTGCTTATAAGACAAGATAAGCAGTATTTCAAATTGCAAGTGAATGTATCAACAAGAAATGTATTTACCTGTGTGAACTCTGACCTACTATATACAAAATGCATTGTGATTACTGTGATGCATAAAGCATAACCATTAGAAAATCTTTGAGACCTGATCAGCATTATCTGATGTTACATAAGGCCGTCCTAACACTATTATTATATTATCCAAGGCCATATATAGCAAATGCCCATGCGTGATTAGAATAATGCCAGAATCAGCACTGTTATAAAACTAATTGTGAACTGTATTTGAGGGATCATGTTAGCTACTTTCCTCTCACTGGTTTTTGCATGGATTATCCTGTGTATATGACATGTTCCCCAAGTATTTTGGCGAGGGTTAAAAAAAGGATTTAGTGTTATTCGGTGTAGATCTACTTCACATCTGCCATATGGAGGCTATATCTATCCATTATTCGTCAAGGTGTCAGAAACATTGTGCAAGGGAGCAGCTGTTCATAGACGCTCAGCCAATTGGTTTGATACAGGTGAAGAGTGATGTATGATTGCCTCAGCTAACCTATCACTCTCGTGTCTGCCACAAGGTTGTGGCCAGGGGACACCACAGCCACATTAGGCCCCTGATAGGTGCCTTTTCCATCAGCTCCACTGCCATCTTGTTATGCCCTGGTCTGTGGTCTTCCTGTTTCTGTTTGACCCTCCTTGAACATGCTGTAACGCCCTGTAGTGGACGTTTTAAAACATATCTGCATGGGGTTGTGGTTTCTGCACACACAGTTGAGTTTAAAATAGAAATTAACAAGCTACTATGTATATACTGTTGTATTGTGGACATTTGGGGTTGTGTCAGCAAATCACAATCCTATCTAGTAGGACACGAGCAATATCCACAGCTCTATCGATGACCAGTAGTGTATACCATCTCACATACTGTTTTATGTTCTACTATACACTAAGGCTGCTCGATTATGGAAAAAATTATAATCTAATCACGATTATTTTGTCAATATTGAAATCACAGTTATTTAACAAAATGAACTAATTGACTTGGTAATATGTTGCATTTAATGAACTCAATAAACAATGGAAAACATCAACAGTGAAAACACCATCAAATGTAATATCTTCCGTAAAACCTTTCCTGGTGAACTTTCACTGTCACCCCAGTAGGGCCAAAAGTGCGCATGCGTGTGTCGTTCAAAGCAAAATTTCTACATTGTGTTTGTGATAGTTATATGCCTAAATCGAAATTGCCATCAAAATGTGATTAATTGAACAATAGAAATGTTGTACCCAGATTGTAAAATTATTTTAAACATTGTCCTTTATTTACTTCATTGTAAATATATATTGTTTGGTATGTATTTAGTATTAGACAATTACTAATTTCCTTATTTATTGCTCAGAAATTACAGATACAACCCTATACTTATGTTTAAAGATATGAAAGGTAAAATGTTTTGCTACTGTACATTAGCGATTAAGGTATTCATTCATATAGTAATTTAACCTGGTCACCTGGTCAACTGTTAACAGTACTAGTAAAGACTGTCAAGACATGTTCAAGATTGAAGTAGCTTTACATCATCACGCATAATTGTTGTTAATATTGTAATCTCTTGTATTGATTATTCAATGTGGTGCTATATGAGTACAAGCATTTGTTATTCTTGTAGTACTCTTGTACATAGCAACACAAGAGCAAAGCCAATGGGTTATCTTGATGAATGTATTTAAAAAGCAGCTGCCATTAAAAGGACATTCATTAGGAAATGTGACTTTTTACATTCTTAAATTACCATCTCACAGGGATTATAAGAAAATGGAAATGAACAAACTCAACAGATTTTTGAGAATTTGTGTTTTGACTTCTGGACACAATATCTCAGTTCTGTTTAACAGTCTGTGTAAAAGTATTTCCAAGTGGGTGTTAAGATAAATGAAGGGATACATTGGGGAGATAGATAAAAAAACATTTGCTTTATACAAATAAATTATTATTATCCAGTAATTTATGAATGTAGGGGTATAGTAGCTCATAGTCATGATATGGAACACATTCAGAAAACGAGTCAGACTTACAGTATGTGTAAAGGGGGTGACATTTCTAAATCTCTCAGGGAGTCATAGCAGGCTTATCCTAGGGTAAAAGCTCTACATACATTGCATACATTGTCATCAGGTCAGCAGCATGAGTAAGTGTATCCAAACAAAATCACATATCCCAAAACAGTGATCTGGAAAACACATCCAAATAAATGTGTCAATTATATTTAAAAGTCCTACTTGTCAATTGTGTGATGGAAACGCACACAATGAAACCTGATTACACGCAGATATGCATAATACACCACAAATGAAGATAACCAGCTCAAGGATTGTTTCCGTATCAGGTTTGTCACATGTCTTTATGTCTTGCTATAGGTGGCTTGTGTTTAAACGTTGCATGTTTTCCCATAAGCCTCAATCGCATGTCAATGTTTAGACGTGAACTGGGTTGGTCACACTTCCATGTCCACAAACACACAGGCATCTCTTCAAGCCAAATGGAACAAGCTGCTATTTTACCACAGTGCTCTTCATCAGTGATGCACTTCCTCACCTTGGTGTTTGCGTTCTTTATCTGCCGTAAGTAAACTTTGAAGCAGACATGAGCAAGCAGAGAATTGCCTCTTTCGTGCGTTCAGCGTTCTATGTGTTTGAACAAGATTTAATGACAATGTATACCAGTTTTCAAGGTGCTGGCAGAGTGAGGGAGGGACACCTTGTTGTCACAGAAAGCTCTATTATCGTTTGTGATGCTACAGTACATCCTCCATGCATTCCTCTGAGTGTGTGAAGCTTGTTGTACCACATAGCAATGCCAAAGCCATTACTGAATGTGATAGTTCTAAATGCAAAGCTGAGGTTGACAAGGATTTAGATAATCTGCCATGGATGTGTTTATCCGTGAGAATAAAAAGGATACATAAGTGCGCACCTCTAACAATATACATGTCACTGCCTTCACAATAAACCATTTGTTGTTAGTTTAGTTTAGTTTATTTGAATTTATAATTGGAATCCATCTCACACTTGTCTCAAAGCTTGTGAGTGTTTTTTGGGAGCAGAAGCTAAACGTAACAGTGAAAACAAAGCATGTCTAACGCTGTAATTGACGATTATTTTACAGCTGAAGGTGAAAGAAGTGTATACTGTTCTCAGGTGGTTACAAACCAGATTCTCATGAAACCCGGAACAGTTCAAACTACACAAATGATACGCAGCTTTTTGAACAGGGACTCTGCTGAGAGGGAAATAATGACATCTTATTCAAGCTGTGAGAGCTGTCAGCCCTAAGGGTGTGTGACAAAGGCGAGAAGGAGGCCCGTGCGATCAATAGCTGGTACGAAGCAAAAATACATTAAATGCTTCTCTTTCTGTGAGCCAAGAAAGAGAGAAAACGTATCAATCAACATCCAATCACTAGTCCACTCACTCGTACTGTATATGCACACACTTGCACTAAAAATGTTTTTATAATGTGTAGTTTGATTCAGCTATGTCCATTTTGATTGTGGGTGCTTAAATGACCTTCAAAAGGGTTCGAGACTCCAGGGGTTGAATCTAATTTAGATCGGAGGGAATTTTGGCCTCTCTCTCTGAGGAGAGGTTTATGAGAAGAGATCTTGCAAATAGGTGTTGACAGGACAGGGGGCATTCATCAAGTAAACAAGCCACAAGAGCACCGAGAGCAGAGTTAGCGCCAAAATGAATCTCATAGAAACAAATCTAATCTAAACCCTGCCAAAGAACCCATTTATAATGTTAAGATCACATCGTGAATCCACAGAGAGAGTGCGAGGAATGGGTTGAGAAAGAGAAATAATAGGGTGAAATACACGGAAACATACAGTATGACTGCATGCCAAGTGAATATTCATTTACGTAGATATGAAACTATATATGCAGAATGTACATGGTAGTATATGTACAATAGTGAGGTATAAAGTTGCTCCAATGATGTTAAACGGGAAGGAGAACACATTTTGAACAAAAGCGTTGCTATGCTGTAAATCAGGATTGCTGTTGGGACAGGGGGAATCTATCTGTGTGCAAAGCGCAACGACTCAGGGTGGTTTTGGACAATTTAAATAACAGAACCATTCTTTCTCTGCAGCTTCTTGTCTGCAGACAAGAGTTCTCTTGGGTACCTTGACTCATATTGAGAAATAGAAGTAAGTGCTTTCTGTCACGGCAGTTTGGTCTGCGGCAGCCATGGTCTCTTGACTGATTTTGAACACACACTGTCACATAACAGAAAAGTGGAACAATTGGGTGTTAAATTATTCACTCAAATCATACTTTAATTGATTAAGACAGTGACAATCACAAACCCCCAATTGTGGCTTGTCTCATACATTGAACAGGCATCAATTGTGGTAAATGTATTTACTATTATTAAATTTACTTTTATTTAATCTGTGAGTTTCAATGAAAAACAAAGTATCTATACAGACACTTACATAGAGATGCTGCATAGTTGTACCCCCCAAATGAAAATGGGAAATCACGTAATAATCCTCTTATGGGAGTGCCGGCTTGTTTCACAGTAGATTCGGCAGCAGCTTTCACTTCAGAGGCCAGGTTGCCCTTGGGCTGTTCCATCCTGAGCATTCCCAGGCCAAACGTAGTGCGCTTCTTAGCGCTCCTTGTGTAATCCCAGATCAAAGGTCCCAGGGAATGGATTCTCCGCTCTAACAAGCGCACCGTCCTAGATGGGGAAAATGGCATCCATTTTTCTTTATCTTCCTGCAGCAGGTTAGCTAACTATACTGTATACACTTTAGCATGATAGCACATGCATTGCTGAAAGCAGGACGCACGTGCAGGATGCACGGCTAGAGAGGCGTCCAGTCCTATCTGCATCTCTAGCCGTTTGATGTTGGTTTTCAACAGCCTATTTTCATGTTCCCCGGAGCAACAACTGATGATAAGTAAAATAGGAAAAAGTTATATAGCTGCCTTAAAGAGTGGGTTCCCATATAATTAGTTATTGTACAGTTCCTCACCGATACTTTTATATTAAGTTTGACTAACTTAACTGAATGTTGCACTATATATATAAATATATATACAGTATTTATATAATCTTTTATACACCACCAAACATTGACCACATGTGCAAGAAGAGGAAATTATTCCAATGTAGTCAAATAATAAACCATGAGTTTCACTCACTGTGATCGCAATACTGTACATGTTAAAGTTTCACTGATATGTGCATCTATCTATCTATCTATCTATCCATCTATCTATCTATCTATCTATCTATCATATCTTTGTTTCTTTCTTTCTTATGATGCTGTACTGACAGTTGCAGGAGAAAATGGCCGATCAGAGAATAAAAGTCTGGCCTGTGTTCAGAGTTCCTGTTTCAAACTCTCCAGCCTTTGAAAATCAGGAGGGCTGACACACATATCTGATGTTTTATGGGAAGGGGGTTGTATGAGGACAAAAGGAAATGCAACAGAATACATCAGATGGAGTCAGACAAATCTGAACCGCAAACCGATTCAATAAAACATCAGTCAGATTCATCATGTTTTGTGCAGTCTCAAAACAGTTCAAGGTGAAAAATATAAAATGTTGTTGACACCGCTTTGAAGTGCCTCCACATTCCAGCAAGCGAACTTATATAAATGATAATTTATGATTACTGTACATTTCTAAAATGCATAAATTAAAGAAATAAACAGATACAACCATATCAGTTACACCAGCATTTATCAAATACATTACAGAAATTATGATAATCTTTGTTGACTGTTATCTATAATACTATTTAAAGCTGCACTACCTAATGTTTTCACATTCTACAATGTTTAAAAACATATTTTAATTGAAAGGGGTTATTTAAATGTAATCCTCAGACCTCAACACCTTTCATGACCACCTCTCACTAGTCTTGATATAGCCATTTCCACAGTTGTTGTTGTCGCTGAGTATGGACCGCATTTGTAAGTTCCACCTACTTTGACAGACGTGGATCAGAGCCAATGAGCACTGAGTCTGCAGTGTATTCTGATTCTGCACAGCAGATCTGTCAGAGTGCTGAATAATGGCGGACGCCAATGCCAAGCACCTAGCATTTCTTTGTGAACTAAAACCCAGTATTCCTCATGTTTTGGCAAGAATATGGGGACAATAAAAAATGTGAAAAAAAGTGTAAATATGAAAAAATATTTCCCAATGGAGAGCTCTTAAAGAGGATACAGGACTACTCTTACCATTGTTAGCCTACTTCTCCATGCCGTGACTAAGCATCGAAATATTAGCCTACTTTTTCAAATTCTGTAGCGAGATAAAATAACTTTCATTTTCTGTGTTGGACTAGATGCAGTATATGGTACTGTAGTGTAGTAGATCGACAGATGGACACAGGCTAGGGTCTTTTACTATGCATGTGTTGTCTGTTGTTAGATGTTCAGTTTGTTTCGATGCTTAAGCGACCACTAAAGCATTAGCGGGAGTATGCTGTCACTTATTTTGCACCTTGCAACCTTCACAGTCCATTCCCATGGTCACCGTGCAATCATATAGTTTGTGTGGTTTGTTTTTCATCTTTGAAAAGTATGAGGATCTATTTGCCTCGACACCGGTAAAATGTCCACCGATATCCATCCATATCCAGCAGGAGACGTATCGCCTACTCCTTCCATTAGTATAAGTGTAAGTCTGCAAGCGTCATAATTTTACAAGTCTTATTCAACTTGGCAGTCACAAGCATGTACAGGAGTTGGCGTGATTGTTTACAAACATGTGCTGCCCTCTAATGGTCAAACAAGGGAAATAGGATGTGGGGTATTTCAGCTTTAAATGTTTTAAAGATTAAACTAAGGACACAAGGGGACAATACACGATGAAGCTAGGAGTAAATTATCACCACTCCTGGATATTTCACACTACAAATCCTCTCTAATGTAGAGCAGAAGGCATTGTATCTCTTCCTTGGCCTTTGTAATATGTGCCAATTGATATAAAGTAACAGTACATGCTTTGTTCTTAGGTCATTGAGGTCAAAGGTCACTTTCAGGTGAGGCTAATAGATTTTCTAGCAAAATTGGACAATGTATACACACTCAGAGACATGTTTGTCATAATTAACCCACTCTATTTGTCCACTGGTAACTAACCATTACATCATTTTGAGGGGAGCTCTTACAGTGATACAGGCTTTCTCTAGGCTCTACGCTTCTCCTACCCAGCATGCTGACAGCTGAGACCTTCATTAAGTGTTTACCTGGCGAATAAATGTTTTAATCTGGAGTGTAATGGCATTATTATGCTCTCTACTCCGAATCCAATAATGTGGCAAAATGTATAGACAAGAAGAAGAGTGTTTCTCTTGATGATGTATAGAAAAGGCAGTCAGTATAATTTACAGTTTGTGGAACATGGTTGTCTACAATAGTGCAGTACTCTTTATTTAGCTCTTCTTGATCATATACAGTACTTAGTATGTTAATTGTGGTTTATTACTTATTATTATTGGTAGTTAGCTGTAGTTTGGCTAACACTGTTCCAACATGGCAATGATTAAGTGAATATCAGCCGGCAATGTGAACCTGCTGTAGGAGATACAAGTTTGGAAATAAAACATTGTATCATCCTGTGTGTCCATGTGTGCAGGCATACATTACAAAGTACAGTGGTACTGGTGAACTCCTGAGACGTTTAATGTCAGAAGAACCACACGGTGTGTCACCATGGCAGCAACGTATCTGGATGACCTTGAATGATGTGCCACAGCTACTGTATGCCATTGACATTCATATTTTGTTCTGTGTTGGCCTGAGAGTAAGGATGGCTGGGTTGCCCTTGGCCTGACTCAGGCCGGTATGTGGAATGGCTGAGATGTCTGGGAAGAACATTTTGACTGATTTATAGAATCAGCCATGTAGTCATTATAAAAGGGCATGGTTGCAGTATAAATGCTAAATATATGGGCTAATAGGGGCATGCAGTCTGTGCCCTCTGGTCTAAAGTGTAACTGCTCCCCAGCTCTGAGCCTGACTCCACCATTGCACAATTCTGAAAAATGCTAAAACACAGTGAAGGAGCTGAGTGAGGGGAAGGGAGGGGCTGAGAGGGGGACCCCCATTAACATCAATTGGTCTCGATGATGCACGAGCGGACTAAATGTACGGTCAGAAACCCGCAAGGACCTTGGGCAATTTTAAACAGATATTAAAAAAAAAAAAATAGATTTGACAGTATTACTGTAACACACTATTACTTAGTGTTTACAGATCAAAAAACACAATTTAGGGTGCAGTTATTCGAACTGTTCTTGAATCTGACAATTAACCTAGTGGAGAGGACCAGTTGGGGATGTGTGTGGAGTAATACTGTAGCATGCCATGAATGCTATTACTGTATGATACACACATCATCATCATCACCATGTACATTCAAGTGGTACTATGCTACCAGGGTCAGCTCAACAAAAACCTTTGGTGGTTTTGTGTTAATGCTGCCAATCTTATCTGTACATAGCTACATATTAATACCCTATATTAAGCTTGCCCAAATATATTTGCTTTGTTTGAGGATGGCATTAAACAAGACAATCCTTTTTTGTCTTGTGAGACATTATATTATATTATATTGAAGGAAGATAGGCCTACATCCTGTTAACATGGCACTTGCAAAATTGGTGTTGGAAGTAAAATCAGTGAAACAAAAGTCTGCAAAAGTACAAATGTGTTCCCAAAGCATGTTAATAAGAGAAGGTATAGAGGGTGAAAGACAACTACATGACAAACAGTTGTACTTGGTATAGACCTGTATGGTAGACTGCATTCCTGACTGTGATGAATTCTATGATTTAGACTCAATTAAAAAGTTATACAATGGAACGTAAATGCTATAATTTAGTAATAGTAGTTAGTAAGTAATATTACTATATTGTTGTTAATATATTTCAGTTTTAAATTGAGGAGCTTTATAAACACACACATAAGGGATTTGGGACTCGTTGAGAAATACGTGAAGGGAAAAAATCAGTCTGACAGATATTCTCTGTGCTTTGATTTTGCTTTTTGTGCTGATACATGACGTATTGTTGAAATAGACAATTTCTCTTTTATTACAAATTCACCATTTTCATTCCCTTGATGTGAACAGACAGGCTAATCCAAAGAGAATTGCAGCCCCAGTGTCACAAAAAGAATTCGGACACAAATAAAAACATTACCTTTGGCCTTAAGGGAATGAAATGTCAAAGTGACTGGTTGAGAGTATTCCTCTGAGACTCATCAGATATTTAGCGCTGTGCCTTTCCCATAATCACATAGGAGATTGCTTGCATATAGCAAACACTTGTGGTACAGTATCTTAGTAGCTGAGTTTTATTTTATTTAATTTTAGAGAAGGGATACTGCTTCAGCCCCTTCTGCTATACTGTCTGCAGTAATACACTATAATTTGGCCCACTGGAATTTTCACCTTCATAGTGGCGATGACACTCATTTATCACCATGACGATCCAGCAGGCCTGCTGCTCATTCACACATTACCTTAATTTGGACTTTATGAGAGGTCATTCCTTTTAGTCTTCCACTTAAAGAACTGCACTGTAGACATGAAAGGGGGGAAACATATCACATTGATTATCTTTGTTAACTTGTGGACGTTCGCATTGCTTCAAATTGGGTATTCTGAGATATTATTAGGTCTTCATATGTATGCCTTCAGGCAATTAAAGTGTAATTTATAGTTTTGCATCACCAGAGCGCCAATGCCAACTCTAATCCACCCACCCGGCTATCCAGCCCCGACATCCCCCATCAGATGTGTTTAGACCAAGTCAAGAGCTTAAAAGCTCTATGGAGAGTTCATCTGGTTTATTATAGTCAGTCTGGTTGCCTTAATAAGTTAAGATGCATTTCTGTTCCATATGGGGAGGGCACTGTTTGAATCTGACATGATGAGAATTGTGGGCACAAGATGCGGGCGTGATCCACTCCCTCTCTCCACAGAGACGCAGGACTGGTCTGGCTGCACATTAGCCCGTCAATAATTCAAGACGGCAGCCGGGTCAGAGGGAATCCTAAGGTGTATGTGTGTGAGTATAAAAATCACAGTGTTGTCACTATAGCAGAACATCTGTTTACATTCCTTGGTTAGGGTATGGTGTGTTTGTTTTAAGATACACCATCTGTTTGCATTTAATATATGCTAAATGCTTTCGGGATATCCACAGCTGCTGAATCAACAATAACGGTGAGCTTTACAGATAGAAAGACCAATACATTATAACCACCAATTAAACCATTTAAACTAGTTAGACTCACTATCAGTAAGTCATGGTGAAGAGATAGTTCTACTGCTGACATCCACAGAGAGCCTACAGCAACTACAGAGGACCCGTAAAGCTCCAAGGGGCTGACCTTTGCAACGTCCTCATAGTCAAAAATGGCTCTATAACACAAGTAAAAAAAGAAAGTCACTTCAACGTACAAGTGTTTGACAGGCACAGTCAATACTGAGCCAGCATCACTCACCTCTAACTGTGGCATGTCCCGCTTTGTACCGCTAGTCCTGGAATCAGACAGGATCAATTATGGAGACCCTGCCTCGTCAGTCAGGGTTCCACACCGCCAAGCCATCAGAGAACACAGAGGAATGGTGTGGCAGGTCATTCAATAAGAAAGAGTCCTTCACTCACTCTAGGGGAAAGAAACCCATGCAGGTTGGCTTTTAGGCCAATGTTTAAAGTACACGCACAGACACTTACAGTATGCATTAGGAATATTGTATAACAGTAAAGTAAGTGCTGGCCAGTTGCAGCCTTCTCTGTAAAAATATGCTGCCACAATGGAATTTTCCACGACACACTGTATCTTAGCATTGGTAATGCAGTAACTGTGGCAGGGCACAGGGCAGAACAATTTAGCCAAAATGTCTTCTCAAACCTCTGACCTGAACTATGTGTTTTGCCTGACACAGGAGAAATCATAAGTGTAAAGCAAACTAGTTAAGATGATAACGTTTGACCATACGATAGATTTTCATTTCACTATAGACAAAGCCTGCAGTCACCAGTAGTTACAAAGCTACAAGCTAATCTTCTAGCAACAAATGCCCTTGTTTATATACATCCGTGGGCTGGACACCCATGGATAGCTAGCTAGATAAAACCCCTCAAAGGCAAAGGAGCCAAGCAGAGTGAATTAATGCAAAGAAAATGAGGCAGATAGGAGATAAGGTGTGGAGATGAATGGAGGCTTGGAGATTTGATGACAGAAGATGAGAGGTGAGGGGAGGAAATGAGAATAAGTAGCTAGTGCCCGATGGTTCATTTACTTTCATTAGTCAAATCCAGGAACCATGAGAGAGAGAGAGAGAGAGCGGGCCAGGAGCCCGATGCAGAGCGTCTGACACTTAATCACGTTTTCATTCATACCACATGTCACGGGCCCCCCTCATCCATTTTAGATTGTGTTATAGCTAGATTTGTCTTCCAGTCAAACAATTGAATCCTCATCATGTCAGATATCTATCATTATTGTCATTCATAAAACGAGCCAGTAAAAAAGTAATGAGTAATCTCATCTCCAGATTTAGACATGGCCTGTAAATTGATCGAGATCGAGAGGAATTTGGGGAAGGGATTCTGCATTCTCCATTCATCCGCAGTGTCCCAGGCAAACCTCCTTCATGGGGAACAGCAGAGCAATGGAGCTTGTGTGCTGTTCTGCCTACAGAGGTTCAAAGAGCAAAAGAGCCAATAGATAAACGCTATCTTATCAGCATACAATACTGTGTAGGAGGACAGTGCATGGTTGATGGCTTCACTGTTTACATGTACCTGCTGAGATTCCTGAATTAATATCCTTTCCAAAGATTCACAAAGAGCCCTTTTCATGAGCAAGGGGCTGATGTGGCCAGTGGAAAGGTCGCGCAGACTAAGATAATCTCTTAGGGCAATACTATCTTCTACACTTTTACAGTTACGCATTAAAGTATCAAGGAGGCCACACAACAATGTTTTTATCAGTGTTGTGCTGACTGGGCCGAGCTCTCCCTCTGAGAGGCTGATGAGGAGGAATGGCCTCATGGAGGGATCTGTTTAAGGAGCATCTATAGCTGTCATCATCGTCTGAATACAGGACTGCTGACTGGGCATAGCCCAGCCCCCCCGCAAGGATGGGAAATGACCTGTCTGTGTCTGTCCGACACCCTCTCTGTCTCCACCCGGCATTCCGGACTCTTCCCCAATACAAACGGACACGCCTTTTTGGCCTTCTGCTTAACAACATACCCGCCTCTAGAAATCATTTGTAGAGATTGTTTTGTTGTGGCCTGGGACCTGTTGTTTCTGATCCATGGTGCTTTCAAGGAACCAGTAGGAGTGAAACCACAGAAGCCTTTAGTTCCATCTGGCCCTCGCTGCCAAGCTGGCTAGAAAGGCTGTGTGGAAGCTCTGTGCCTGTCGAGAGATTCAGTGTCTTTGGCCTGGCCATTTTTATGCCTGCGTGAAGGAGGATTAATCCCTCTGCATGAGGGAAAGAGGACCAAATTCTGTGAATGTAACTATGGGACAGTTATTTGCTTTCAAATGTGCCTCGCTCTTGTGCCTAGATATTCTATGAGTAAACACATGCGCTTTATATATGTGTCGGGAAAACTGAGAGCTTGGGCCCTTGCAAACGCTCTGATAGCAGTTAGTGTGGGCCAAATTCAAATTTATAAGCGACAGCCAGGCTACATTCTTTGCCTTCAGCAGCCAGTGCAGTGCAGTAAATTGAATTCTGCCACGAAGCTCTTCCTGACAGAATGCTGAATAAGTGAAAGGATTTGTATTTTACAGAAATGCATGATTGGTGGCCCGCATACACTTTAGAATCAAAATGATATGTTGGATAGAAAACTCCCATGGCACTTGACAGAGAGTGTACCTTCACAATAGGATGCCATTTCAAACCTGGACATGACAGAGTAACTGTTTTTAGTATATTTCAGTGGAAACCTAAGACATTTAGGATTGTTTCTCTCCGAGGGCTAAAGTCTCAATACTTCAGAATAATGGAAGAAATT
>JAODLL010000004.1:1965394-1975735 GCA_026546735.1 Forbesichthys agassizii | reverse complement strand
TATAAAGAGAGAGAGGGAGAGAGAGCGCGCACGAGAGAGTATCTCTATTCTCTGTCTCATTTGACAAGCAAATTTGCAGACAGTGCCCGAGGATAACAACCTCGTTTGACAGTCAATTAACCGTGAATAGTCAAAGCCAAGACGGTTTGCATTACATAAATGGAAAATTAGATTATTCTTTCTCCCTAGAAACAGAGGGAGAGTTTAAAGACAGTGGCGGAGACTCGGAGGAATCAGGCCTTCTAATCACGTAAAGCTTCTCAGCGCCCAGGGAGACGTTTTGCAATCAGGGGAAAGGTGGTCTCATTTAATTTGTTTCGTGTAATTTTTGGAAATACATTATACATTATACGCGGGGATCATTACGGTGCGCGTGTGTACGGGCGGGGGAATATGGGGTATATAAATGTTGGCACAGATGTCATAAAGCAGTTTTAATGTCTTCCTGACAGATATAAAAAGGCAATAAGCTGTGATCTTTTCCAACGGGATGGGGTTTTCTTCGCAGACGAAGAAAAAAAAGGCAATTATGTGCATGGTGATATGGGTCTGGGATGGAGATTGCCAGCGTGCCTCCTTATCTTGGAGCTGATGTTTTGTTGTTGAACTAACGGTCCCCCTAAGAGTAACAGCCAGAGAGAGGCAGTGACAGCAACATCCTTCTGTTTCATCTCTCTCTTAATATTAATATGCATCCTTCAACTCGCCAAGAAGAGGCAAAGTGAGCGTTAGGAAAAAACGAATAACCAACACATAAATATAAAGTGTTTGTTTGGTAAATAGTCCTATGAGATTGTGCTGTGTGATTTCTTCAAAATTATGTAGATCATAACTATCCAGAGGAGAGACATATTTGTGTTTACTCTGCAAAATATCAGGGCCAATGACAGTTTTCATATTTTATTGGAGGTCTGATATCTGTATTTTTCGTGAGGTGTTTATATGCTATCTGAACCATAAAACTAACTACAAAAAGTATCTAGCAGTACATATGACGAATAAGACAACAGTGTCAAAACGAGAAGGTAAAGTATAGCTGGGCACCTGCAAATATTTTTGCATTTGCCTATTCCTATAGTCTTTGGCATAAAGTTATATGTGTAACACAAGACAATCAATCAATCAATCAAACAAACAAAAACACAAGATGAGGTTTGTGTACCTGAACTCTCCCTCCAATAGTCTGGAGCCGGTGTTTCATTCTCTGCTACAAAGAAACCACTCTGCTCTTTGTTTTCTTCTGGAAGAGAAAATAATCAGGAGGACAGAAAGATTCAGTAAGGCTCATTGGTTGGTTATCCAGACACATGGAGATCTAGGGTGTGTGTGTGTGTGTGCAGGCACACTCAATTGGGTGTACATGTTTGGCTATATGCATGTGTGTGTGTGTTTGTGAGCACACATACATGATACATTTTGTGCAGTGAGAGAGTCAGAGCGGGAGATGAGGGGAGGAAATGAAACGTTACAGGGATATTAGCCTCACAGGGCACAGAGACTCTATAAAACCAGTCACTCAGACACTAAATGAAACAAAGATAGTGTAATACAACCGCCCAGACGTTTGATGAAACAGACACCATCTAACAGTTTGGTGAAATTGGATGAAATAGTGTAAAACTCCTTCAGACATTTATGAAACACAAATGTAGTATAAGTGGCAGAGGTAGCAAAACAACTTGTTTGACTGGGCGTTTCAGTATGAATGGAAAAACTGATTTGCCTCACAAAGTGTCCATGAGTGTAATTAAAGCTCCCTAATCAATACACAGTAGATCAGCTGATGTGTTATGTGCTATTTTTGTATTGTACGTATAAATGTGCTTAATAATGTGATGTTAAATAACATTAGTTTACTGTAGTATTACTGTAGTGTTGTCTTGACCTTTAAAACATTTGTATAAAATATAACACTATAATTTTTAATTAAAAAAAAAAAATATATATATTAAACAAAATTGAATAAAAATATAATAAAGATGTGTAATATATATTTAAGAAAAACACATAAACTTTTTATATATAGTGCACAAAACTATATAGAAACGGCATGAGATTGAAAAGTAATTAAAATAAGCCCTGATCTTACCAGAAATGGTAGAATGATCTTTGGTTGCATAGGCCGGTAGGCCCTCCTCTCTGTTTTTATGGATCTGAAAAGTGTATCAAATAAATCAATGTAGTTATAGCATATAGTCTAATAAAATGCTGCATACAGTTTAATACAAAATGTGGACACTACGCCATATATCAATGGCATTATCTTAAGTTACATTGTCAGAAATGCAGTGAGTTTTGCATAATAATTAGCTTGCATCCTCCTCAAATGTTCATTGTTTACAGTATGTTCATTAGAATATTAACTCTGATAATTTAGTCAAACCCCATTAGAAACACTTCTCCGTTGTTCTACCACTACCCTCTCAATCTACATCATTCTCTCTCTCTCTCTCTCGCTCTCTCTCTCTCTCTCTCTCTCTCTCTCTCTCTCTCTCTCTCTCTCTCTCCATCGGAGGCCTAGCTAATATGGGAGTCGGCAGGTTAAAGATTACAGTCGCCCTAACAGGCTGTGCTGACAAAAGGAGAACAAACACATTGTGTCCATTAAACAAGCCGTTCCAGGGCTTATTAGCCAGGATCAGAGAGGGGTGACTGTTCCCATTTCTACAGGGAGAAACCAGCCTATCAATCTGCTTATGCAGATCACATCAACGCCTGACTGCGGCGCCATTTAAATAATAATTAGCTAAAGTGGCCTGCAGGGATATTTACGTTTTTGTAAGCGGAGTCCTCTCGCTGAGGCGGGCTAGAGCAAGGGGGAGGCAGGCTGATGGGAGGAGACGCAGGCAGGCTGGGGGAGCCCTGCCGGATGGGGTCTGCAGAGGAGGGAGGGGAGGGAGCGTTAGGGTAAGCACCACCACTCCCCCTCTCCTTCCCTCTCTCCTTCCCGCCTGCCTGGCCCAGCGGGGGGAGATACATGCTGGCTTGAGTGAAGCTCCTCTCCTCCTCCTCCTCCTGCTTGGATGACTCCACGTCCACCTCACCCTCCTCCTCGCTCTCCCCTCCTTCCGCCTCTCCTTCCACCTCTCCGCCACTCTCGCTGCCGTAGCTACAACTGCTGCTAGGCGACAGCCGCTGGTGGCGCTCCGAGGCGGCGACGGCGACCCCAAAGTCCTCTTCTGACGCCCCGGCGGCTCCTGCCCCGTTGCTGTGGAGCTTGGCAATGCTCTCGGCATCCTTGACGACGGGGCGGAAGGCGGAGCCATAGCTGGGCTTCCTGGTTTGGAGGGTGGGCGTGTCTAACAGCTTGAGCCAGCCCTCGGACGTCACAGGGCGAATCTCAGGGGTCACAGCAGGGCATTCGGGCTCAAAGAGCCCCGATCTGGTCGAGGCGGCACCACTGCCCCCTATGCCTGCGCTCACCGCGGTCCCCGTGGCTGCGACAGAGCCTGGCTCGGATGGGTCCGACAAGTCCAGGAAGGCCTGCCTCAGGGAGGGGTTTTCTGCCAAAGAGGAGAGGGCCCCGGGCTGGGGCTGGAGGTAGGTAGGCACTGGGATTCCTCCCGCCGCTCTGGGGGGCCAGAACATGCAGAAGGGAGGGTAGAAAGTGTCTTTGCGGCCCGGCCACAGCAGCCCCGACAAGCCAGCACCCTTCTGCCCCGCCGAGACATCGCTGTCCTCCTTCTTCTGCTGGCAGAGGCCGAACGCCGGGAAGGAATACGGAGAGGGGAAGAGGGAGGTGGGAGGGAACTTCTGCAGCATGCTGAAGCCCTTGCTGGGGACGGGGATGACGGGGTAGCTCCGGGGGGTCTTACGGGGGGACAGGCCGTCCCCATCCAGGTCGTCGTCCTCTTCGTAGCGGCCTCTCTTCTGAGCGCCAAGATCTGGGCCCATCATGTGAGACATGACGGAGCCCGGGAGGGTCTTCCCAGAGCCCATGGAGGAACAGTGGGAGGATGAGGGCAGCGCTCTCTTTCGGCTGCCCCCGTTGAACATGGCCTTGACGTCTTCCCAGGCGAACACCAGGTCGTCTGGCGGAATCTTTTCAGAGAGCTTGAGGTGTCGCCGCCAAGAATTAAAGTTGGCCGCGTCCGGCTGTGTGTACTTGGCGTCTGGGGTCCGGTGGGAGTGGAAGATGAACTTATTCGGGGAGAAGTACATGTTGCAGTAGGAGCACTTGATGCACTTGGCCCTTGAGCTGTTGTAGCGCGCTGGGATGAAGTTGCCGCGGCAACCCCAGGCACACTCGTGCGACACGTCGAAGGCGAAGTTGTCGGGCAACTTCGGGGGTGAGTTCTCCCCCAGGAAAGACTTGCAGAGCCTCTCGGCCTCCCGTTTGGTGATCATGCCGCAGCGACGAGACGAGATGGGCATGGCTCCGGCTCGACGGAGGATCTCCAGCTGGACAGGCGTGCACTGCACACAGGTGATGCCCAGCGCCACTCGCCGGTTGTGGATCTCGTTGTAGCTGTAGTTCTTCAGCAGCGTGTTGGAGATCTGAGCCAGGCACAGCCTCTCCGTGTTGTCGATGACCAGCGACACGATGGGCACACCGTACAGAATCACCTGACCCACCTGGTTGGGCTTGAGGGGCGAGGAGGATGTGGGGGAGGAGAGAGAGGAGGAGGACGAGGAGTGGTGGTGGGCGGGTCTGGGGGGAGTCAGGGGTTCTTGCTGGTACGATGCTGTGGTGGTTGTCATGACGATGTTGTTATAGTGACCAATTGAGGGGTCTTATTTGAGCTATATGGACAAAACGAATGGTTTGGACCTGCATTAAAGAAAGAAAGAAAGAAATAAAGAAAGAAAGAAAGAAAGAAAGAAAGAAAGAGACAGAAAGAGAAAGTTTGTCAATGCAGATCTAACATTAAAATTGGCACGATGCAAATGCAATATACATTAGGCCTATCAACTCTCATGTACACTATTTATGTCACATATTACACTATTGACATAGGACATAATGCACATTCAAATACAGTATACACATATATACAAATATATACAAATACAGTATGTGCACATACTAACCCTGAACCATGTTTATGAAGTTGTGTGTTTTAAAATGTGAAGAAATAGTCCCTTTCATTTTATTTTGATAAGGAAATTTAAAATGTGTAATTTTGCTATATGTAATAGTATGTAATCAGCTAATCATATAGCTTTAATTAACATGATGCACAACATTTTTTATATTCTAACCAGAAGTTTCCTAATTGGTGAAAAATATGAAATGTACCTGATGTCTTTCATTATATTATAGTTGTAAATCACATGCCCTGTTAAAATTAGACATGGCCTAGCAGAGTAGCAGTGCCATTAACGATTTAGGCCCATCAAAATGGGTTAAATACCTGATTAATGAATGCATTTTAAAATGTCTTATTATTAACATTTATGAAAACGGGTTAGCCTGATTTCTTAATATGAGTTTGTTTTCGTACATACATTTTTTTTTAAATAATAATAAATTAATAAATAATCCAAAAGACATGTTCTACAGCAGTCAAATCAAAATGCTGTGGAAATAAATGTCTAATAAATGTTTTAGTGAATTTTCACTCTTTTCACAACCGTAAACATCTTGCTACTTTGAAGACCGTTCAGGTTCAGAGAGCTGACAGGAGTACCAATTAACCCTCTTTGACTTTAAGGTCATGCCTGGTTACAAACATGCTACAATAAGAGTCAAAAGTCGCAGTCGCACTCATACTATTTCAGAAGTGTGATTATTTATTTTATGTTCTTGAGTTTATTTAAATAATATATGTAGGCCTGCTATTCTGTCTTATTCATAATATTATGATGATGATGATGATGATGATAATTGTTATTAATAATACTATGAATAATAGTAATAGTAATATTACAAATACAAATAATAATAATAATAATAATAATAATAACAATAACAACAATAATAATAATAATATTATTATTATTATTATTATTATTATTATTAGCCTAGAGACCATGTTAATTTGCAACATTATTTTCATTCAATTCCGTCGACAATATAGGGTACCATTACAATAGTCTACAACAATAGGCTATGCCATTATTATTATTATTATTATTATTATTATTATTATTATTATTATTATTATTAGTATTATTATTATTATTCTTATTATTATTTTAACAACAACAAGCATATTCTGTGCACACCTTTAGGCAACTGATATCTGACATAGTTTGACAGTTTCCTTAACTTTTTAAGCAATACAGAAAATACAGTCTGTCAGCCTACCTGTTTAGTCCGACAAGTCTCCACACTTCACAACGTAAAAAACATCCCTCCTGCGCTCTTCAAAAAGCGTTGGATGCACTCGTCTATCCTACATTAAAATGCTTCTGAATTATGTCCAAACACCGGGGAACCACACCGAAATTGAAACGCGCAGCTCCTCGATCCTTTGCGGTGAGTGAACGGCTCGTGAGATGTGAGTAAACTGCGACGCTCGTGCCGACTTTATTCGCGGTTTCGGAGACACGCGCCGTTCTAATCTCTCTCGCGCACCGCCGCTGCACGCTATGATTGGCGTAGCGCGAGCTCAGCCTGCTCCCTTCTCCTTCACGCGCTGCCTGCTCAACCAATGACGTCTCGCTAACTGCCACTCAACACTCCGAAGAGACAACTAACGGCACATGCCTCGCCTGCCAGGCCCCGGGGACACACACACACACACAGAACGAGAGAGAGAGAGAGAGAGAGAGAGAGAGAGAGAGAGAGAGAGAGAGAGAGAGAGAGAGAGAGAGAGAGAGAGAGAGGGAGAGAGAGAGGTAGATGTGGGGTGGCGCACACTTGGCGAGACTGCAGGTGATTCCAAACGTTATCAGTTAAACACATTAAGGACTAAACATAGGCCTATATTGCCATAGTGACATATAGTCCTGGCACAGGTCAATAATCTTAAAAGGCTTAAGAATAATAGAACTAATGGAAATGTCTATAAAGTCTCAATTATGTGTTGCAGTTATAAATGGTACAATTAGACAATATACACAATTAGACACTACACACACTCAGGATGTTCCCAACAACCGCATGAAGAGAGAATCATCACACAAGTAACAGGATTTCATAGCGAGCATGGGCAAAACAACTGTTGTGTCTCTCCTGACAACATATATCCAAAAGCTGACAAACCCACAAGCCTGCAAATGTAGTCACCAATGGTCCTTATCTGCTTTCATAACCAGTTAATACATTTTAAATGACAAGAAATGTGGATTGAGAGATATGTCACATCAGAATTTAGTTGTAATGTTTGTTATGAAAAAAAAAGCAAGGAAGAATAATATATGGCAGTGATTAGATAAACTTGTTTAACATGTAGTTTGTATAAGCACACTGCAAATCTAATCTTATATCAAGTTCTCACCCAGGTTCACGAACCTGAATAAAAGGGCTCCTTAGGAGGTCACAGAAAAAACTGCAGTGTTCAATTAAAATATACAGTATATAACATAAATTGAATAAATATTGATAAACATATAGGATCATCACTATGAGCCGCTTTCTGGCGTTGTGTGTGCGTATGGGGGGAGGTGGAGATGTTTGCAGAGCAGGGCTAGTCCCATCTGCTCCTCTTCTAACCAATTAGATGTCACTGCAAGCGCCTTGTATAGCGGACGTCACGGAAGACAAGCGCGACGCGAGCCACATGCGTCTGAAAACTGTACCGTGTGACAATAACGCGTGAAGAGGAAATCAGCATGTTATAATGGGGTACATTTACTCATAACCAATCCTCTGCAACACGCCTACTTGAGATATTTATAAAATATAATTTTGGAAGCAATATTTTAAACAAATGCAGGTGTTAATTGGCAATTTGTTCACCATCATATTTGTTATACTGTAGACCTAAATGTATCCGCATTGCCGTATTTTAGAACCTAGAAAAACAATAGGCCATCTGTAAAAAAACGAGACATTTATCAAACCAAAACTTTTTTCACCCTAATACGAATGCGTCATGATAAGTAGCTAAACAAAGTCCGCCATAGTACAGAGAAAGCCTCATTAAATTACAATAGTTATATTAGCTCCTTTGGAATACATTTCACTTTTTCATAATGCATTAGCCGTCATATTATAAGCGACGGACGTCCTACTGAGAAATTAATCATGCGTTAAAAAAAGAATTGCTTGTGTGACCTCCGAGGGTCAAACGAGCTAAAAGAAAAAAGAAACCGCTTAAAATACAATAAATTAAGAGCTACAATACTAAGTGAGCTTGAAACATTAAACATCAAATGTGTCAATAAATGAAACATGCCCCGGGTGAGTGATTACCATACCGAAATACATCACCTCCTCTCCTCAAAATATGTATGTGAGATCAAACCTTCCAAGCTCCAGCACGACTTTTATTGATATTGCCCTACTGTTATGCTATTAAACTTGGCTGGTTTATTAGATCGCATAAGCCTGGCAATAGACAATTTAAACTTGAGAAACATAAACATGACAAAAACTCTCTCAGGCCACATACAGCTTAGGCCACATAAATAATGTATGTATTTATATTTTTATTTAATCGAGATCCAGATTCAGATCCAGATATATAACAGAACGTTTGTGTGCGTGTGTGTGTGTGTGTGTGTGTGCGTGCGTGTGCGAGCGCCATCTCCGCCATCTCAAATTGTAAAGTAATCTTTAAAAATAATATTGGAATATGGAATCTTTACTTAATGCTGAACGTCTTTCGTGAAGAAGGCTCCTTCAGCTTCTAACATAAGCTATAGTGCATTTTAATTAACACATAGGCCTAACCTACTCTTAAACAGTGTATTCTTCAATTATGTTTGAAGAGTGGTAAATAATACAACTTAAAACAACGATTTTATTGCAAAAGTGGATGGCCGCGTTCCAACGAGCCTCCGTTAGCTTGTCATTGTAAAATGCAAGATAATCAATAATATAAAACGGCAACAGGGAGAAAGGCCCTTACTATACTGTAATAGCGCATTATTGTGGTCATTATGACGAGTTGACGATTAAAGAAATGGGAAGACAATATGAGAAGTGGCTATAGGCCTACTGTATAGGCTTTTATTTATTTATTATTTTATTTTGTTTGTCTCTGTCTCGTTATTTTATCACTGAGACTGACTGCATACTATATAACTCCACAAAAACATATGTCATTTATTGTTCGGATTATTTATTTTCAAAATAAATCAATTATGTTAGAAAATATATTAACGCAAATTATCTGTAATTATGTGAAATCATGTGTTGTTATTTGATTGAGAAGCTCATAACTATTATGAAATGGTTTAATGTATACGCATTGCATACACATTTGCGAGATATGCGTGTATGTGTGTGTGTGTGTGTGTGTGTGTGTGTGTGTGTGTACGCACGCGCGCATGTGTGTGTCTATGTGTTAGCGCATTATGCAATGCAGTCTTGATTGATTTTAAAGATACACATCATTTAAAATATTCAGATTCAGATTTTTCCCGACTGACTGGACGGAGAAACGGGCAGCAAGCAAGACTTCCAATTCAGTCAAACAAAGTTTAAATTGAACTGCAATTTACACAATGAACCGAACGTGGTCCTCATTTATTGATTGGATAGAAAAACCTTAATGTCAAATGTATATATTTGAATTCTGAAGAGTATCCACTCCATTAATTGATTAAATTGAAAGTGAATCGACCTCGATCCTGCTTAATGTAAAGTTTGCAGCTGGGGATTCTCTCTCTCTCTCTCTCTCTCTCTCTCTCTCTCTCTCTCTCTCTCTCTCTCTCTGTTTCATCCTCCCACCCTCACTCCCTATCCAGCTCACTCCAATACGTGATGCGTGTTGAAATGAAATGCGACAAAAGAATCGACTGAAATCATTTTTAGACATTTTAAAGATATCTAATAGCCATTTGCGCGCACTTTAATTAGGTTATGTTTTTGTAAACACGTTAATGTAAGGTAGCCCTAAACATTTTCTAAAGTAACAAACGTGCACATGAATGCACACCAGTATTTGTCTTTCGATATGTAAACGTCTTATAGGGACACCCAACGCTATTGGGAGATGCAGTTTTAGTTACTGAATGCTCCGGTTCGTAATTAAAGGCTTTCTCGACTTTTAATGACCCCTGAACACAAGCAAACTTGTGGAACTTATTCCAAGCGGAATGACTAATGAGGCGCTCACGGTGAACATTGAGCTGAAACCAATTAGGCTCACAGTAGACAGACAGCTGGGCGCTACCGCGCATTTAAAGGAAGGCATACTTCAGCCTACAAGGTCAGAGAGAGAGAGAGAGAGAGAGAGAGAGAGAGAGAGAGAGAGAGAGAGAGAGAGAGAGAGAGAGAGAGAGAGA
>JAODLL010000004.1:1949163-1965294 GCA_026546735.1 Forbesichthys agassizii | reverse complement strand
TTTTTGGGTGGGTGTGGGGAATATGCTTTCCACAATATTTGCAACATTATCTATATAAATGATAAACAATGTTGTGTTTTTGATATTGTGTAACTACTCGCCAGCTCTGAGCCTGACTCCACCCATTACACAACTTTGAAAAAATGCCAAAACATATAAGAGCCGAGTGAGGGAAAGGGTTTAGATGGGAATTACCATTAACATTAACATTTGAATTTGATGATGTATGAGTGAACGGAGTGTACGGTTTCAAACCAGCCAGGTCCTCATTGGTGATTTTAACGGATATGACGCGTATAAGTTCTGTTTTCAGCCCATAAAATGCAAAGTTTTATATAAACATTTTGTCGAATTAACACCAGCGTTGATCAATCCTATTAGAAATCCTGTTACTTAATTTACAGCTCAAAAAACACATGTTAGGGTGCAGTTACACTTTTAGTTCATTTCTAATTTGGGAAGGGGTGGACACCATATGACCTTCTGATCACAATAAATATGTGTTCACCTTTGACCTTTTAGTTAATCAATTAGCAGATACTAGACATTATATTTGAAATGACTTGCAGTACAGCTGCATTTTAGGAAAAGACCAACAGTAGCACTAGCTTACTTGACACGTCTAGCACACCATGCCAACGCTATGGCAGCTGGCATGAGGACATCACCGTATACTCCAGGTACATCACTCAGTGTTAGTACTTTAGTACTGTGCTGTTGCTAATCATTTTATATTGTCTCTGTTTTTATTTTACATGTATATCAAAGTGCTGGCTTGTACTGGCTTTTTTAACATTGTTTTAGAGCCAATAACATTGTTGCTGTTCTGCAGTACATACAGTATGTGAGATTGGCTATGCCTAGTATTGTAAGAAATTACACAGATATGATATATAGTATGTATTATGATTATAAATAATTATTATCACATTTGGTTGATGTGAAAGTTAAAATTCCAACAAGCATTTACAGTACATGCTCATATAGACAAAGGCAAAATGTGTTGTCATGACATGTCTTCCACCGTGAACATGGATTAAAATGCACAATTTAAAGGGTAAATATGTTTGCGACTCATGCGCATGTATTTATTTTTGCTTTTATGAAATCCCCACGGCACGTCATTGTTACAGTGGCTCTGTGCGCTAAGTAAGAATCACTGAGTGTAAAATTGACAGATGGATACTAGTTGGGATTTCTTAAGTGCTCGGGGACGCAACACAGTTTGGGTGGGTCTCCCGTCATCACTGGTGCTTTGGTTAATGATGCTAGCTGCACTCAGTCATGATTTATCTGCTGTGGATTAATGACAACTTATTTTAAAAGAGTGGGTTATCTCTCCCTATCTCTCTTGCACTCTTACTCTCTCTCTACATATGAATGTCTATAAATTACGGAAAGAGGGAACAACATGTTGACTTGTAAAACAAAAAAACATATGTCCATTAGCATATAGTAACCAGATGTTGTCATGGTAATCCCAGGGCTGCTGGCAATCTGATTGATCAGGAAGTTTAATCATGAGTTTATTTGGTGGCAAAATGTTGGAAACAAGTGAAAATGTAGATGAAGGACAAATACACACAAAATAAATATTTAAACACACACACACACACACCTGCCACTCACGAACACACACACACACACACACACACACACACACACACACTGAAAGTGTTATTTGGTATCATAAATCTTAAGGGGATTTAAAAGTATTTTTTTGTCAGTTTTAAAGTGATCCTACACAAGTGATCTCTAAATGATTTTCCATCATGACACATTTAAATATATAAATGCAGATTGCACATCATCTCTTTACCCAGTGTGAGTTTGTGTGTTTGTGGGTGTGTGTGTGTGGGTGTGGGTGTGTAAGGGAGTTGCATCATCAAGCAGTAGATTTATTTAGATAGTTGACTCTGTTGTGTCACTACATAATTGTAAATGGAGATGTTCATTACACAAACAAGACCCTATTAAAGCAAAAATAATTATTTAATTTATGATTACTTCCATAATACACCTGAGAGACATATAAAGGTGTGTGTGTGTGTGTGTGTGTGTGTGTACATGGGTAGCCTCTTAACTCTTTGAACTCAATTACAAATCCCAGTTCACTGCAAATGCACTCTCGCACATACCAGCACATAAGCTATCAACTAATGACCCATCCTATCTATTAGCAGAGAAAACAGGGTTGCTAGCATATTGCCGGATTGTTTGACTACAGTTAACCAGTAAGACGACTCACATGCACACAGAGACCAACGTCACTGATTTACTGTACATTGAGATTCATTTATTAAAATGCATTCAACAGCGCTAACTCAATCACTTGGAGATATTCTGTAATTCTCAAATAGGTCAAATAGGCATCAAGTAGGATGTCAATTATCTCTCTACACCTTTACAGTACTTTATGTTGTACATTAAAACAGTGCTTAAAAATCCATCTGGATTCATAATGACATTCACAATGCTGGTATGCAAAGCACTGTGTGTGGTAATAGACTGAATCATGGAAAGCTCAGCATTTAAGCAGCAGAATGGGATGAGTTATTGGCTCCAGATGTTTCCTTTGTATTGTTTTGTGACATTAGTTTGGTGGAGAAGGATTAAACATTTACATGTGGTTTGTACTTACTGTACGCTTAAATTCAATTTTCTTTATTTATTTTTTATGGGTATAGATGATCAACATTATATATCTAACATTTATTGAATCACTTAACTTTAATTAATGCTTTAACATAGTATAACGCATGGCATGTCATGTACTGTAGGCCATTGTACAATCAGGTGTACAGTATACTGTACAGGTATATAAAGCCCATATCCATCACCTGTATCTTCCATCCAGATGTAACACAACGTCACACAAACGTACCTGAGTGTGTCTCTGACCATTTCTCTCTAATCATTCTCTCCCTTTTCAACTGTTTTCACCTCCTCTTCTTTCCCCGTCTGTCTCCCCTCACATCACAGTGTCCTCTGGGACCCAGGAAATGATTAAGGAAGACTATTTCAAATACCTTTCAGGACTTTCCCCAGCGGCACCACAAAGTACGTGTGAGGTGATAAGACTAGCGGCCCTCTGCACGGAGGAGTGGCTCTGCGTGTTGTTGTTGTTGTTGTTGTTGTTGTTGTGTATACAGTATACTGTGCCTGACCGTTTTTTTGTGTTTGTTTGTGTTCCATGTGTAAAATTGAGAGAGAGAGAGAGAGAGAGAGAGAGAGAGAGAGAGAGAGAGAGAGAGAGAGAGAGAGAGAGAGAGTATTTTAAAGTACCGTACTGTATAATGATGCAGGGAGTGATGCATTGTGAAGCAAAGCTTAGTACTACGACGTTGTCGATGTGAGCGGTGTTCGCCACGTTGCTTATGCGGGTACAGAGCCAGGGCTGTGTAGTATCATATTGTTTAGTCAATAGCTTACAACTAGCTTGCAATAGCTGACTGCACCTTAAGTTGTCAGTATGGCACGTTAACCATGGTAAAAATACTGAGTATTGATTTAGGTTACCATATTTCTACAACAAAGGTGAAGGTTGTCACTTTCTTGTAACATAGTAACATAGTCAAGCACAGTGTTTTTCACATGCTGTGAATCGAGGTGTTGCAGGATGCTTTTAGAAGTACTGTAAAAAAGGTCACAATAAAAAAATGAATTCTAAATTGTTCAACACTATTTTGTTATTATTTGCATTCATGTACAGTTGTATTATCTTTTAAAAAATAATTTTATTAAAGTTTATGCTTGTTCAAAATGTCACACTGTTATTCTATTAAAAGGGGTTAGCTTACTGTAGGTCAAACAGGTTTAGAGGTCAATCCATCCTTTTAATTCTGTCACGCTTTTCAAACAGTGTGTGTGTGTGTGTGTGTGTGTGTGTGTGTGTGTGTGTGTGTGTGTGTGTGTGTGTGCATGCGTTCTTCTCCATGTGTGCGCGTGCGTATTGTGTTGCCACGTAAGGATAAGTGTGTGTCTGTGAGGGAGAGATAATGAGATCTGGTTCAGCTGAGGCCTGCACCATGTTCCCCAGAAGCCCTTGTCTCATTTTCCTGTGAAGCCACTGAACAGAGTGAATACCAGCCTGACCCCCTCCAGCTGGCTAAAGTCGCATATCCAAACCCTTAAACCCTTAACATGCAGCGCTCTGATATGCATGCGTGAGTCCACACGAGGCTGGAGTGGTGCCTTTGTTCTGTTTGAGGTAAGTCATAACCTTCCAGTTAATCGTGTCTGATATGTGGACCATATCACTGCCACAAATCCTTTTGTTGAGGGGTTAATATTAATATAAACATTTTAAAGATTGCTGAATGACAGTTAAGTATTTCAATAAAACGCAATTTATTGTGTTTCCTGTTAGGTGGACTAGATTCACTTTATTATCCCCAGTGGGATAATTAGATTATGGCAGAGGCCATGATTAAAAGTAATGCAATAACCTTAATGAAGATATTGCAACAAAATAACAATAATAACTGTATCAGCATGAGGTAAATGTAATCAAAGAATTAAAGGGAGCTAATGTTTTATACACACATATAGTAGGGTTAGCAACAAATAAGGATAAACCTGAGCGGACACTTTCAGTGTTTATGGTCTGTCTATCTATCTATCTATCTATCTATCTATCTATCTATCTATCTATCTATCTATCTATCTCATGCTATTAATGTGTCTGTGACCTTTCTTCTTTCTCTCATTCCCACCATCCTCCCCTCTTCCTGCCTGCTGGCTAGCTTAACCCAACTGCGCGGCGGCAGCGTGTTAGCCAGGCTATCACTGTTCTCTTCTCTGTTGGCATTGTTCAAGCTAAATGGAAACAAGGTAATTAGCCTGTTACAATTAAAGCGAGACGAACGGATGAATTGTAATCACCCGCAATGGAGTTCCTACCTCCTCCCCTGCAGCCGCAGCCGGGGCCAGCTGAGCTATCCTCATTTGCATAATTAAAATATACAAATGATAATGGATTTTGTAGTCAATGTCCAGAGGCTGCAGAGGCAGGGAAGAGAAGAAAATATGAAATTACAATAACAATCACGTCGGCCTTACTTAGAGGAGAGGGTTGGGGAGAGGAGGAGAGAGCGAGAGAGATAGAGGGTAGCAAATAAACCATACCAGGTATGCTGGTAAAGGAGGCAGGTAGGATGAGAAGAAGGTTAACATCTAAACAAGCCCTCTTTACAGTAAGAGAAAAGAGAGCGTTATTATTGGATAAGAAGGAGAGAAAACCTAATCATATCTTTTGGATGGTATGTAGGCCTGACAATGTCTGTGGGCTACAAACGGCCGTACATAACATCAGCAAAAGTGATAAATGCTGAAGAAGACATTATGAGGGATTAGAGGAAATCAGAAAAGCACGGCTAAAGGAGGACCAATTACATTTGCAAACAGCAGACTGGCCTGCCCCCAACCTGCGTTGGCCTCCCTTCAGGGAAGTCTTGCGCCTGATTACATGAAATTGGGATAGAATTAAACATCTAAGGGTTTTCCTGAGACAAACTGAAATGAAATTAGGCCCCAGCATCCCTTATAGCTTCCAGCACTGACGGCATTGGTAGGAGAGATGGAGGGATGTTTGCAATTAAGCCAGGGACGGTGTCAGTGAAATTAGGCCTTAGAGCTGGTTCTCCTTCTCTCATACCCTTTAGTTTTTCTTCTTCTTCCTCCTGGCTTGAGCGGAGATTTCCCGCTGTCATGGAGATTAGAGGCCAAAGAACACCAGGGAGGTTACAATGATGGCGGTGGTAACTGGCTTGGGAATTACACACACAAGCATAAAGGGAAATCTGCATGTACACAACACACAGACCTGAGTACACAAACACACACACCCATACATTACCACTCATGCACACACACATACACACACACACACACACACACACACACACACACACAGTGAGCTAGTATACGTGCCAAGGCACTATGTGTGTGTGTGTGTGTGTGCGTGCAGCGTGACATTACCACGGTGTCTGCTCCCAGCACCGGGCCCAGCCCCAAAACAACAGCTCTTGAGAACCTAACACGTTCTCCCTCCAAAGCCCAGGGCTGAAGGGGCTCTTAAAATGAGGGTCCTCTACTGGAAGAGACATGCTGTGTTTCTTCCAAGTTGTGCTTGCATAAGAAATGTATACACACCACTTGCTCCAGGGGTGTGGGTGGCTGATTCAGAGCCTGTTTGTTGTAGCCTCGTATTCCTCAGGTTGTTTTAGATTGTACACATTAAGCTGTTGTGAGGCAGTAAGTGATACAGTAAAGCCTTAGCTTTTTATGTAGTACAGTATGTTATGATAATTTGTAGCACAGCAACACACACACTCACGTCAACTGCCTCATTTGCCACACAGCTCCAGGCGGCTTTGCATCTCTATACCAGCTTCCAAACAGTCTGGCAGTATCGGTGTTTGGTTTGAGTTAACATCACCTGTGCCACCAGCAGCCAAAATATAGCGATTGCTACGTGAAAGTAAACTCTAAAGTAAACATCAAATGATTGGTCCTTGGTCATCTATAGTCAAAAAGCTATTTAATGTGACGGCCCGCTATAATGTTTTCGATGTTTCTTTTCAAGCAACAGAAACATTATATGTTCATCAGTATGTATCCACGGGAGGATTAGAGGAAGGCAGCAAACAATGTTAATATCCACAGATCTGATTATCATACTCATTAATTACAGCAACAACTACAGTATATTCTCTTCCTTAGTTTTCAGTGTCTTTATGTTTTGTCAGTAGTGTGTGTGTGTGGGTGCGTTCGTGCGTGCGTGCGTGTGTGCGCGTGCATGGAAGCAATAACAGAGGCAGTGCTGTAGAGTAAATAATGAGCAATAATCAAAGTTAATGGAACCCAATGGGAGCCACAGCTACTGTGTGTGGCAATAAGCTCGTTTATTGAGAGGCAGATTTAGTGTGTAATCATGAATCCCCCTGCTAACTAACTAACTAAGTAACTAACTAAGTCCATGGTATTTTATCTCCCCACACACACACACACACACACACACACACACACACACGCACACACACACGCACGCACACACACACACACGCACACACACACACACACACACACACATGCACACACACACGCACAGGCACAGGAATATAAAGAAGAGCAATGCTACAGTAAGGTATTCATTCTTTCTTTATGTTTCTCTTTGCGTTTGCGTTTATATGTATCTGTTTAATTAATGTCTCTATTCTTGGCTCTGGTCCCTCTCATCTCCCCTCCTCTCCTGAAATGAGAATATAGATATTTATTTTGAAAAATACTTCTATTATGTTAGATTACATTTGGAAAATGAAAACGTTTAAAATGTAACTTCACTGACCACCCATTGCACAACTTGTTAAAATGTTTTGGTTGTCAAAGTAGTCAAGGAGGACTGGAGGGGCTGTTGAAATTGATGATGCACACATTGACAAAAAAGTACAGTTGGAAACTAGCCAGGTCCTGGGCCGATGTTGGCCATATATTATGTGTAGAACCATAAAATGCAGATTTACTGAAAATGGGCAATGTGTCAATATAACACCAGCATTGATGTGCTCATCGCAGTTCAGTCAAAATACTTAATTTACAGTTTATTTATTTATTCTGTAATATGTTGTCAGTTTGGTGCTATTCCCTCATGGGAAGACTATTTTCTCTGTGTGTGTGTGTGTGTGTGTGTGTGTGTGTGTGTGTGTGTGTGTGTGTGTGTGCACTTGTACGTTTTCAGGATGGTGGAGCATTTACAAGTTCAATGAATGTGAATGGCAGGGGACTGAACAGCAGGTTACAAAACAGGGTGGAGTTGGGCATTCCATACAGGCTGGAGGGGACAACGTGGCTAACAACAGCAAAGAGAGTCTACTGCTGTAGATGGTTGTGTTCATATGTAAGCTGTACAGAAGCACAACATGAACGTAACCTGACATGCCAGATGGGTTGTTGTCACAACTCCATCTGGGAAGTCGTATGTTGAAACTGTTTGTAAAGGGCAGGTCCTCTCAAAAAAATACTTGGCAGTTGATTGGATGAACCATCTGGTTGTTTTGTTATTGGCACACCTTAACCACGACTGTATAGCTCTCATTATGATGCTTATTGGTACTTTCAGTTGCTACTCTGACACATTCAAAATTATTCTGAAAATGTCCAGACTTATTATGGCAAAATTCAACTGAAACTGAAAAGTTAAGTGGCCTCGCGAGATCAGGATATACTGTATGTCTAAATTGATTGTGTAAACAATATCCCTCTTGCATTTCATATGGCAATGAAAGCAACATTTGGTACTGGTACTACATATTGATGATGACTAGGCATACTGTATACTCAGTATAGATTATTTATAAAACACCAACAGGTTCCAAATTGGCCTACATGTCATTGAGCAACACTAGCCACGGCCATTAAACACAGCTAATATTTTTGAATGTAGCACCGCCAGAGTAGGCTACTACGCTTTGCTTCACAATGTGTTTCAATGTGTCAGGTGGCATATTGTTTTGATTTGAGCTTGAAGTTAGCAATCATTCTTGCGAATAACTAAGACTGCTATTAAAAAGTATAGTCAGCCATTGCAAGCTAATTGTAAGATAACACTTTAAAAAAAATTATATCTCCACGCATTTCGGTAATTTAGCATTCTCTGTGTGTGCTGAGAAAATAATCTACAGCCTTGGCTTTGAAAAAAGGAATATATACAAAGCGGCGAACATGGCTCATAACAACAAAACTACGCTTTGCTTCACAATACATTTCAATGCGTGAGGTGCCGCTGCGGAGGGATATTGTTTTTATTTTAGGTAGAAGTTAGCAAGGGTTCTCGAGAATAACTGACCCTGCCTTTACTTAATTTTCAACTTAAAGCAATGACAGAGTGTAATCACTTTACACAGCATGCAGCCTCTTTCTCCTGCTTTCTCTCTTTTGTTTATAAGTCCTCCTATAACTATCATCTTTACTTACATTATGAATGTGGTTTTGGTCATATGGTAACTTCAATCATTTGATGTAGTTACATATTAATTAAAGAGAGTAATCTTTCCTGGTTGACTTTAAGCTTCGAGGTCAGGTCAAATACTTTATTTACAGTGCTAAAATAAATGTGTGGTTTGGTGCAAAATGAATGGTTTATTTTTAATAACAAAAAAAAAAATTAATAACCAAAGTGCATGTGTGCTTGTGTGTGTGTGTGTGTGCGCGAGCGTGTGAAGAGCTTACCCTAGAACTGGCACAGCAAAGGCTGTAAAAGATGTATTTAAGAGGTTATTTTTTACTTACCATTACTTGGTATTAAAAACACTATTCATATTTTTGTGCTGTCTTAAATTTAGGGTGAATTCATGGTTATTGGAGTGACTATCTGAGATTAAAATTGTTGATTAATGGAGTAAACAAGCACACACACACACACATGCACACACAAACGCACGCACGCACGCACATGCACGTGCGCGCGTGCACATAAGCAGCCACACTCTAGATGTGCCTTCCACAAAAAAATGACACACATACTCAACAACAGAGGCTTATAACCAAATGTTTCAGTGTTCCCCCATTACGTAAATGAGCAGGATAAGATGCTTAACGTTATTTACACACAGGACAAGAGATTAGGACTAACCCCTCTTCTATTCTCTTCATCCTCTCTTATCTTATCTTCTGTTCTGTACTTTGGCCTATTCTACTAATTTAAAGATAAAAAAGACGCTTAAAACCTCCCATCTCTGCTCCATAGCAAGACGTGTAACAATAGTTAAGGAAGCAAAAACACAACACTGTTTGTTCTTGAATAAACAGATGACATCTCTAGGTGAGTAACAGTAAATCCACCTTTATGTCTATGCTAACTGGAGCGAATAGTCATCCTGTCAGTTGCCCTGATTGGCTCATTTAAATACCGCTCAGGTGTAATTGGTTGGCAAATTAAACTGTCATTATTGGACAGGCGAGGAGAAACCGAGGACAATGGAGTGACAGGACAAAATGGCCGCTTTTCTTCCCTTGGGAAAAGTCTGGCAAATAAGGAAATAATATGACACACTCGACACGTGTCAAGGTATGACAGACATACCTGACACACGTACAGAAGTATGTGCTTGTGCATTCGACATGCACATGTACAGACACATATACAACATGAATCTCAGACACATGCACAAAACACAACAGGCTTAAAGTTGACGTTTGAGGGTAAATATTACGATGAATTCTTCCAGTTCATCTACGTTACAACCACAAGTGTATAATAAAAGAGGGAAGGTGTTTCAATCAGTTTCTGTCTGAATATTCAGTATGTGTGTATATCTGTTTATCTGCCTCTCTGTTATGTATGACTGTATACATGATCTGTATATCTGTGTATCTGATGTCTGTCTGTTATGACTATATAGTAGCTGTATTTCAGTATGTGTCTCTCTGCAATATCTGACTATATACACTGTCTGTATATCTGTGTATCTGTCTATATGTCTATCTGCCACGTGTCTATAAGTAGACAGTATGTCTGTCTGTCTTTCTGTCTGTCTAATCGGCCTGTTTTGACATGATTTAGTAATAAACCTGATGTATGGGCAATGACCAGGACTGCACCAGGTGAACCCTGACCTTCCATTGTGTGTGTGTGTGTGAGTGCGTCTGCTTGGCCCATCTGTGCGTCCCCTTAAGAGCTTAGTGCCCTCTCATCTTGACCCACGTCCTTAATGGTCAGCATAGCGTGCACACACACCCTTGGGAGGATATGTGTGTTTCAGCAGATTTGTGCCAATGCCAAGTCTCAAGAAAAGAACTCTCTCTTACACACACACACACACTCTCTCACGCACACACACATTTAATGAGCTCATCAATGGATAGTGAATACAGTATGATAGATGGTTGCATGGCCTATGGCCACTACAGACTGCATCAGATATTTGACACCTAGGATCCCTGTTGAAATCCATTTGTAACGTAATATAGCGATGTACTTAAACATGAGGGTTAAGACCCAATCCTGGGGCACAGAAAGTTCTAATTATTGTTAGGACAGACCTGGTCTGCCGCTTTTGATTATGTATAAATACTGAAAATGATTTGTTTATTATTGGACTGGATTTTGACTGGACTATTGATGCATTGTTGTTAATAATAATCAAATAATAATTTGAAGTATGTTATACAAACTGGAATACTGCCATTTTTTAAATATTGATTGTGATTATTTTAGCAAATGGAACTTTGGTCTCCTAAAAGATACTGTAAATTTGGTGGCTTGGTGAAACTAATGAAAGTAAATATGTATTTACTGATTTGACCCCAGACCACTATGGGATCAGCAGGGCTTTGACTGTTGCACTGTTAAAAGATGTGATGAATACTGTATATGTTATTGACTATGACTTTATAATGGACAACATTGTGCTGTAATGACTTGGTTCACTGAACCATCTGTCTTGGGAAGAAGAGGATACACACAGCATACACACACATGGCTGCACTGAAAGAGATACACACACACACACACACACACACACACACATGCAACAGTACAGATAAACAGTATACTGTACATAGACATGTTAAAATAGCTAACAGAGATTACGTCCCTGGCCATGATTTAATGGGTGTCTGAGTGTGTGTGTGTGTGTGTGTGTGTGTGTGTTATTATGGGGCATATTTTATGAAGGAGAGGAGAGCAATTCTTGAACAAATGGATTCAATCCCCTGACAAACTGTGAGTTGTGCGTACACACTTGTGTGAGTGTGTGCGCGCGTGTGTGTGGGTGTGTGTGTGTGCGTTCGTGGGTGTGTTTGGCGTGCGTGTGAGTCCCTCAGCCCCAGTGCCTGTGTTGTGACATCATCTATGAATGTCATAATTGAGGGTCGCTAAATTGGGGCCGGTCGCTCTGCGTCGGCCCCTGGTCAATACCCAGGTTCAAGGTGACGGGGGCCGATCAATACGCAGCGACAGGAGCCATCCGCTGGATTTACTGCCCCGTAATAAGAGAGCCATGAAACGCACCACACACGCCAAACAGCTGCCGGCTAGCGTTTGTCTTCTCCCTTCTGTTGCATTGTGACACATGGGGTTAGGCCAAGGAATAAGGGGCCAAGGAATAAGGGGCCAGGGAAGGAGGGGGGGGGGGGGTTGATTTGTGTGGTTGTGGATAACAGTATATTGGTTGCTTTTATGAATACAGTAGGTTCACTTCTCAGCCTGTTGTATACATGTTGTAGGTACAGTATGATTACATTGAGATATTTATATTGATGATCATGATATACACGTGACTGCTACTACTATAGCACTGTGGCCCTGACAGCTCAACACACTGCGAATTAGGAAAACATTGATGAATTTCACTTCATCAATTTGACAACACGTGCAGCATTTAGAACATGTGCTGCAAATTCAGACAAGTAAACAGAGAAACATACTGCAATTACACCAAACGATAAAGGGTGTTTCCGGAGGACACTTAAAAGTGATGAACACGTCTCTGCACTTTTGTTGGCCTGAGGTTTGACTCATGACAGATTGACTGCTCATGACGTTTTTGAAGTTGGCGATCCTTCAGTAATGTTGTAAAAGTATCTAAAATGTATGTTATGTTTATTGGTGGTTATTTTAACACTGGGATCACATGATTGATCATGTTCATTACTTCTAAGTGCAAAGATGCCGTTATCGTTTGGTGTACCGTAATTGCAGAACATTTATGTATTGTCTTATGTTGTCTGTATTGTGTTGTATTGTCTGTAATGTATTTGTAAAGCAGTCTCTAAATGTTGTGCATGTGTTTTAACTGGGGCTGGGCAAGTTATGAGTCACAGGAGGGGTACGTGGGATGTTGCGCTCACATGAACCCAAACAGAGACGAACTGGCGGGGAAATTTTGAGAAAATAACCAAACTCTAACATGGGCATTTTCATTTAAAATCTCTTCCAGACAGCGGAGTTGATAGAACCCAAGATATTTGTAATCACTGCAAAGTTGAATTTTCTTATCACCGGAGTACTTCTGAAGCCTAAATTAAATGCAATACAAACCATTGATGCTAGCATATCAGCCACCCAAACAAACAGTGGAGGGATATTAAAGTTTCCTTTACAACTTGGAGAATTGGCCGTGACATTCACATTCGTCGTTCCACTCGAATCAATACTATAGTATAATAAAACAGTCACACAGTAACAAAGACTATACCTATAAGTACTATACCTATAAGTCTATGGGGGAACGTAAAACATTTTATTTCTTTGTTAAATTTGTTTTAAGCAAACAGCATATTTTGAATGTGTTTTATAAAAACCTAATGTAAAGCATATGTAACAGCGCCTTTGAACTATGACTATAGCATTTCAATTAGGATGTATTGGTTAATTTATGACCTTACCTCCTGCAGAAAGGACACAAATTACTGCATAGCATTTGACCAAAATGCAGACTCAAAGTTTTAACCTGACAGATGAATTGTTGTCATAACTCCACGGTGAAATTAAACTTAAACGGGGGAGTATGGGAGACCATCCTGATCTTGCGAGGCTAGACTCCCATACCCCCCGCTAATAAATGTGTGGCAGTGGCATATAGCTTTGGTTTTATATTTGATTTGATTACATTACTATTTATGTTGAGATTTACATTAAATATTTGAACTCCTGCCGTGTAAAGGGAATACTGCTGTTAAAAATCAGCTTATTTTTTGCAAACCAAATGTTAATTGCAGTAATTTCAATTCAAATTTGTTTAATCATTGTCCAGCACTAGTTTTACTTAAGTTTGCTATGTGTTTTCTTAAGTCGCAGTGCATTTACTAATGGGGATATTAGGCAAAATAAAAATATAAAATATAAATTAATTGTACTGTATTTGTGCGATTTCATATATATTATTTACATAGGCTACAGCATGTACAGTTTAGTATGTATGTATTTAAACATAATTGAAAGAAAGTTTTTTGCTCTAAAAATGTAAACTTGCCTTCTCCTATTCATTCAGTGTTCACTAACCACTACACAAACACACACACACACACACACCTACAAACACACACAAACACACACACACACACACACACCTACAAACACACACAAACACACACACACGCACACACACTCTATTGACAAGCTAACGTGTGGTCAAACCAATAATGTTTAAACAGAGACACTCGAACCTTTGATTGCAGCGACAATGACTATAGAGAGACAGTGAGGCATTGGGAAGTGGGAAAATAAATCAATAAAATGATGCAAAAAAAAGAAGCAAATCAATATAAAAAAATAAATAAATACAAGACAGGACATACAGTCAAAATGTCATAATGCTCTTTACCGGTTCTGTTAGTGTGTTAGAGCGTATAGCTTGCGTCAATCATTTCAGATATTTCAGTTTAGTTCAAAGCACATTAGTGTTCAGGGACCTTTCATTTGGCCCACAATGTGAATTCAAACAATATAAAACATATATTGAATTCTTGGACATTTATGCTGGGACTTGTATTATTTGAAGCGTGTGTGTGTGCGTGTGCGTGCGTGCGTGTGCGTGCGTGCGTGTGTATCACAGCAGCTACATAGTGTCCAGCTGGTATAGATGTCACAATGATAGCAGGTGAGCTGTGAAGGTGACAATAGAGTGTTTGTGTGTGTGAGATCCAGGTGATGGATTAGCTTCATTTCCAATGTGTGTGTGTGTGTGTGTGTGTGTGTGTGTGTGTGTTTTCTTTGCGCGTGCACGACTGTGTGTGAGTCCGTGTATCTGTCATGTTGCGCCTACTTGTATGTGTTTAAATGTGTGTGCGTGTGTGTATGAGTGTGACAGTGGCAGACTGATGGCTGCAGTGTAGAGTGCTCCATAGCAAAGGGACCCTATAGTTTCTATAGCCAGGGGGCCGACACCACGTGTGCGTACAATCAAACATTGTTGACCAATAATTGTGTGTCTCAGAAGAAATAATGGACATGTTTTGTATTAGTTGATTTAAATTAGGCATGTATCTGTTTTTGTTATAACTGCTCTAACAAAATAAAACATTTGAAGTGTAGAATTAAGAGAATGGAACCCCCAACCATGTTCTCTTAGCCTCTACCCTCAAAGAACACAGGGAACCGAAGCTCTAACCCCTGTGATAAGGGATGTTAGCTCTTTCACCCTCCATTGCTGTGGAGTCAATACAACAGAATTAACTCCAGACACCTGTCAAGCACACGAAGAGAGAACATTTTATAGTTCTAAATGTTATTATCACTGGTGTTATTACTGTGGGACTATTTGTATTATTGTCTGTTTTATTGTGGTTCTTGTTGAGTACCTGCCCTCTAGCGTTGGCAATACTGTTTCAATAACTGTCATGCTAATAAAGCTTACTTCAACTTTTTGACTTTTGCTCGTTTTTCTTGCTAACTTCGAGCTCATATCAAAATAGTATTGTTCTGCGGTGCTCCGCGGCGGCACCTCACACGTTGAAATTCATAGTGAAGCGAAGCGTGGTGTTACGGTTTTGTTGATACGAGCGGTGTTCGCCACTTTGTTTGTGTTATGGAGCCATGGATGTGTAGAACTATCAGATCATGTTTTAACATGCACAGCTAGCAAAATGAGAGGAGATATTTGTTGAAACTGACAAAAAGTGTTTAATCTTACATTTACATTTGCAATAGCTGAGTATACCTTGAAGTGAAGTGTTTTTATACAGCACATAACTTGGAAACAACTATAAGCAAACAAAAGCATTGTTTACTGCAGTCTTGTTTAACACTCTTTAAAGTGTGTTGAAAATGAGTGTGTACTATATATGTAACTTTTTTTTACAAAATACAGTCAGCACAAGCACATCTGATTCTGTTCTTCTAGTTTGTGTGTACACATTTGTGTGTCCCCCTTGTATACAACGTGTGCGTGTGTGTGTGTGTTTAGCCACTGTCCACCAGTGAGCCCAAAACAAGGTAAAGGTATAATAATAACATCTTCACAATGAATCTCCCCTTCTTTGTCCCTTGAGCAAAACACCACCTCCTCCTCTGCTCTCCTCCTGCGCTCCTCTTCTTCTCCCCCTGGCGGTGCGAGGAGCGTTCGGGTGTGAAATGTAAAAGGAAGAACGCTGTCGTTCAAACTGTCCCGACAACTTATGTTTTTTTTTCTC
>JAODLL010000004.1:1922533-1946563 GCA_026546735.1 Forbesichthys agassizii | reverse complement strand
TTAGACTATACCGTAGGCCAAGTGCATCACGATGTGTGTGAGCAATATCCTCGAGCACTATAAACAAATATGAATAGACTAGAATCACCCGAAGACGTCTAGCCTTCCCTGATGCAAAAGTAAGCAAACGTGTCAGATAACTGGATTTTAGTAACTTTTTCTAGGAATAAAGCATGAAAAGGGCCACTCTACATACATCAGCCATGTTCTCTGTCATTATTTTGCTGTTGTGAATACTGTAAAATAAACCAGCTGTTCTTTTATTATTTATGCATTTATCATTCAGAGCCAACACATTTAGTATATTTGCAATAGCAACAGAGGCTGGGAATTATAGGCATGTGTTACGATAAAATACTTCCTTCTATAACCTCCATGCTCTTTAATAATAGTCATCCCATAATTTAGTTGTAGGCCTATTTATTTATGTCATGTGAGAAGTGCAGCTATGGCTGGAAGGATGCGATGAGATGCCTGCATTGGGGATTGGGTTCTCCTCGCAATATGGGCATTTTTATCTTTGCGGTCATAAAATATAGGCCTACTGCGGGTCCCGTAATTTAGCTAACAAGGTTTTAGTCAGTAGTCGTGCACACTACCCGCGGATTTGAGAAGGTGAGCCCCGCGGATCCTTAAAGTATTAATAAAAAACCACGTCATGATGTAGACTATTATAATGCGCTATTACATTTTGAAATGTCTCAACAGGTCCTGCAATGAATGTGTCCGTAATACATGAGAGCCTATCGTAACGTGTTTATCATTGCCGTGGCAACCACATTAATCTGAACTTTGCTTCACTACCATTTCTTTTCCAAATCGTTTTGCGCGCTGGAGATGCAGTACAGTTCTAGTCGGCAGCGTAGCGTTTTAGCAGTGTGCAAAAAACAACCAAGTTACAATGATTTGTAATGTACTAAGTATTATGTCTGTGGTTGATGGGCCCAGCAAGTTCCTGTGCCCAGGGCCCGTGGACGGCTTAATCCGTTTATGATTTCATCTACATTTATTTATTTGTTTTTGTAAGGGTTAGTCGCAAATTTACTAGATTATAGATTTCTCAGCCAAACTTCACCCAAGGTCATAGCCATGGAAGAATATAGGCATGACAGTTGCCCTTGTTATTGAGGGAATACACTTCACTTTCAGACATAGAGTACAGTATAGTCACACAATCCAGCTCCTTCTTATCTCTCAGGAATATTGACCCTGCTCACACCATCTAGAAAAAAAAACATTTAGGGTTATATGGATTGGACTGTAGAAACACATTGTTCACTCATGACTGCATATTCAGAAAGAACACAACCATATACTGTATGTTATAGGAAACAATAATAGAAGTGATCAGAAATCTTTTAAGATAACACAACACATACTGTATTGTATGACTGTATTGCAGTGCTGAACAGTTGATATGATCACAAGGCAAAGGAAAGTAGCTGTTTCTTCTACTTAGTTCAAGGTTATGGATAAAGGCAATGTACAGAAGATATTGGAAACTAATGTTCCTTTATGTCAATTTTTGATTAAGTGGCTGTTGGGAAATGTCAAATCTTGGACCCTTCTAATATTATATTTGAATTGGGAAAGCAAATACTGTATATAAGAATATGCCACTAAAGAAAATGTGATTTTCCGATTTGTCCAGAATCATTTTTTGAATGTACAGTATTGAACTTTTGTTAAACACTCACTATTATACAAAAACAAATGTTTTGCAGTTAAGTAATAAATAAGAATAAATAAATAAAAACTGGATAATGGCGTGATGCATTTCAGCTATAGCACATAACCTGGTTGGTCAAATTTCAGGTATTGTGATTGTGTTTAGCTGTTGTAACTCTATTGTGTATGTATATATTTCCAAGTTGGTATACAATAAAAAAGTGCATTTATTTCTGATTACTGATTAATCTCTGGATATGGTGAAATCAATTTGATTGTACATAGCATGACACAGATGTTTTTCTAATTGTAATAACCGTATGTAAATGATTATATTGCTGAACATATTACAAAGCATATAGGTATTTCATTAGGAACAAACATGTTTTGCCATGTTCTAACCACGTTCAAAGGGGGCAACATAAAGGGGGGTTGCTTTCTAGAAGTCAGTTTCTGTGTGAGTCAAGAGGAAAACACATGAATGAAAGACAATTGCTTTGATCTTAGAGTCTTTCATCTTTTGGGGGATCAGGGCTCTCTTGTTCAATCCATAAGCACTCTTGTACTGCACATTAAATACTGTATATTTGAATCAAATAAGACACATCGCATCAATGATTTTACCTTTAGTGGGCACAATGAAAGTGTCAATTTAAATATCAGAATAAGGCAGTATGGCAAAATATCACCATAATTGTGTATTATATTCCAACAGACATTTTAATCTGTCAAAAGCAGATCATGCAAGTAATGTATCTGAACATTTGTCAAATATATGAACAAAAGTCAGGAGTATATAAAGTCTGTATGACACAGCACACATAGCTTTGTCTTGGTCACATTGGTCACATATACTGTGGAGTTAGTACAGTATACGTATAGCGATGGATGCACTTATGCTGTGCGAACACGTTTCTTCACTGTGCATGAAATGTGATTTAAGTGTCACTTTCACACATTAGGCCTAGCCAATCAAGTGTGAAATGTTGATCATATTTGTGTATGAAATCACTTGCCCTTTCTGGACACAGGGTCATCCAAATGTACAGGATTCAAGAGAAACAGATAAAGTAACTTCCACATGTGAAATTGTTGAAGAGGAAATGAGACTTCCACCTGTTTATCATCACAAAATGTCACTCAGGCGGTTCTGGCTGTTTGGAATGTAAAGTCATTTCAGAAGCAGACTGTCACCCACGACAACCATCTGTGTTTGACACATTATAATAACAGGGTTCTCACGTAATGTATAATACCCAAATATTTTGTTGCATATATTATGTATACTTTATATACAGTAAATAACAGGGACACAAACTGTGCCATAACCTGCTGAAGTCTTATAGCATATGCCATACATTAAATGCAAAATACTTACACATTAGTTGGATTGAATAAGAATGTAATGGTTAAATATTCATTTTAATAGTTTGTCACCAAAATCAATAACATACAGTATATATACAACAGATATATACACACAACCACATAGGCTAACATGATACATATCTCTGATTGGCTGATAAGAATGTGACTAGGGATGGGCAAAATACATCCAAATATATATTTTTATAAAATACCAAAAACTAATTCTAAGTGTATTACAATAAACTACAAAACACAGCAGCATGCATCAAAATAAACTACTGTATTTTTGTATTATACAAATATTATAAAATACTTTTCGAATGGACCATGAAATCACTTCACTAATCAATCAATCGGCCTGATTGTAGCCTAATCCTGCACCTGTAAACTGACTCAGTAAATGTAGTCAATCTGGAGAAAGCTTGTTGATATTCGAGCTTCATCAAAACAAGAACACCTCTCCCTTCAATGCCTTCAATGCTTCCTCAGAAGCGACATGAACACATACTTTGGGAAGAAACACATTGTGAAGGCTTGGATTTTGCTGTGTGCAGTCTGCACCACTTTGTGTTACCATTTAAAGAGCAGGGCTGTAGAAACACTGGATTATTTTATCAGCATGCACATGGAATGGTCAGCTAGCAAACCATGAGTAAATATTTTCAGAATTTGAATTTGAAGTGTATTATCTTAATAAATAAACAAAGTAACGTTATTAGAGCCAGTCATCCATGTAACCAAAAAGTAAGTGGGGAGGATCTTTTAATCCACAATCAGATTATCTTTTTGTTCTGTTGTCTGTTTTGTACTGCTGACTATACCTTTAAATGGACAACATCTGAGAGCACTCAACATATTTTCTTTGATTAACAATCTGACAAATAGAATGCAACCAGTGAGGTAAACCATTGAAAGCTAATACATATTTTGTCAAATTCAGCAAGTATCTCCTCACAATCTGCCAATTGTCTGTTCTGTGTGTGCGCTGAATACCAATCCTGTGTTTCCATCCACCTGACTATTGCTCTAAACTCAATTTTTGCTGAGATTATGATTCAGCATTCACACAGCCACCCTGGATGGTGGACCAATCAGTGACCAGTGGGGGTGGCTAAATGCAAAGCTGATGATATGCATTGAAGTCAAATGTTCAAAATGGTGGTGGAGCTAGATGAAGTGATACAAACATTGCTGATTGGTTAAAGGCTATCCAATAGCTTCTAAATTAACCATAGGTCTACGCCCAGTAGGATGCAGCAACTGCAAACATTCCCCAATGGAGCATGTCTATACCTTGTTCACCAAGTGAGTTTTGGGTCTGGTTACATCAGGCTACCAATCAGAAGCTGCACCAAGTAAACAGCGCACAGAAGGTATTTTATTGTATTTTATTTTTTAACTACAAAATACAAAACACTAATGTATTTTGATAGAAAATATAAAGACATTTTCAACAACACTGTCAAATACAAATTACAAAATACTTTTTTGTATTTCAAATAAGTATTTCAAATACATGTATCATAAATATTGCCCATCCTTGACTATGAAAAACCATGTAAGCAACTGTAAGATAATAAACGTGTATTCAATTTGTCAAATATCTTCTCTAATAAGAAAATCTGATGTTTCTACACAGCCCTGCTCTTTAAATGGGAACACAACAAAGTGGTGCAGACACAATATAACACAACCTTGGCAATGCATGTCCAATGCATGGGGTGGAGCTTCTACCTTTAAAGGTATAGTCAAGTATATAACTCAATCAAAACAAAAACACCTCTAGTCTGAAAGAGCCATAGGGTGCTACACAAACTATTTGAATAGAAACCACCTGTAATATACAAAAGTGTCACTCTACTGTATATCTAATGTATCCCTGTATCTCTATTATATTCCTCTGTCAAAATGGTATGTTCATATAGCCTACTTACTTACTACATCATAATATAATCTAAATACCATTAGTATTATTTAAAAGAAAATAAAGCTTTAGAGGAGAAATACAATATTATGATGCCTCAGGTCATTAGACTGGCTGTCATGTTTCATTAACCACACTGAAACGTATATATATACACATATATATATATATATATATATATATATATATATATATATCATTTACTTCTTTATTTTCTCTCCCATTGCTCAGATACATTCCCAGAGGTTATCTGGATTCGTGACACCCAAAGGTGACATACGATCCAATATGTCATTTATCTGACTGTGTCCAGGCAGCGCTTACCGTGTCCATCAATCTTCACATTCCTCCCATCAATATAAATGCAAATGATACCGTCTCAAAGGCTGCATTATGACTTTGCATATACAGTGTATGCACAAATGCTGCAGGGAAAGGTCACAGGCTCATTAAGTTACGGGGCCATTTTGCTGATAGGAGTTTGGGGATGAGTCAGTGCTACTATACGTTGTAAAGAGTATATTGCCTGGCTTTTTGGGATTAACAGGACAGCTGCCTGCATTGGACGGACAGCAGCTGTCCAATGCAGTGATATGTCATATTACTTATGAGCAGGGGCGCTGAATCCAACGGCGATGTTGTTGTTGTTTGTTGTTGTTTTGTTTTTAATTTATTCTATTTTCTAAGCACAATGTAAGCACATAAGTGTAGGCTATCTGTAGGCCTGCTGTGGCTTTCAGATTCTAGTCACCTGAATGACTGTGATAGAGCAGGTTTAATCCTGTAATACTAAGATTTATAACATTTTAAAACAATTTAAAAATGAAAACTGCTATTCAGAAAAGGAGCTGTCATGTCATGCTAAGGGTGGCTAATAATATCAATATAGCTATATAAATATAATAATTTTACACATTACATTGAGAATGTAACGTGATTAAAGGCAATTTGTAACACAAAGTGGTGCATACTGCACCTCACAACAATATCCTTGGCAATGTGTTTCCAATGTGTGGGGCGGAGCTTCTGAGGGAGCAACCTGTGGCATTAAAGGGAGAGGTGTTTTTGTTTTGATCAAGTTATATATAGTTATATATAAGTTCTATATATATATAACAAGCTTTCTCCAGCATTTCTGACTATACCTTTAAGGGTTACATAAATAAACAGGCATTGGTTCATATTGTTGTCTATAATCTATAGTCTTATCAATCACTTGTAGAAATGCACAACATTTTTTTAATGGTATTTCTTTTCTGAGAGAGGACCTTATTTAAATTGCTTGCCCCTGCGTATATGAACTCGTAAAGATTCTCTTTTCTTTCTGGTTTTCACCATTTCACATTACATAATTTAAAGGTAAGATATTTTCGGAAACATTTAGAGAATATGTGTTAAATTAGTATTATTATTTGGACTGCAGATGTTATTATGTCTATTGTGTAGGTCTAATGTAGACGCACACACACACACACACACACATACAGGCGGCGCGCACACACACACACACACATGCCTTTCAATCTCTGTGCTGTCAGAACGTGGCTCCTCTAGTTGGTTTTACAAGCTATTTCAAGCCAATCGGCAGCTAGGCTGATTAATTAGGCAGTCATCGATGAGTGGGTTGTCACAGCGAGGTAATGAGACGGCCATTATTCTCTTCTCCACACAGAGGGTACATTCAAACCTCTATGGGCCCGCATCCGTGAATACTTGAGTGACCTTGAGCAGACAAGTGACTTCAATTTTACATGACTAATTTGCGCGCCAGGCGTTCAGTTGGTTTTCTTCTGTCTGTTCCGGACACTATAGGTCAGCGTGACACGCGATATTGCTGCATTAGGATCATTTTTGTCTCAAACAGTAGTCTACAGGTCAAGCCTGTCACTTGATTCATCTTTATATAGAATTTAATGTAGGAATGGGCTGGCTGGATCTACTTGTTGTATTTTATCATTTGTGTTATAAATTGTATTTTAATTGTAAAATTGTTGAATTACGTGCCATTTTAAAAGAACCAATTCCCACGATAAATTCACTGTATTAGGAGAATAACGGCAATAAGATTACACCTGTTGTGTAATGTGGGCCTAGCTCATTTCATTGGACTAAAAAATAATAGCGTGTGGCTACATTATGGCATATAGTATAGGTATAGGCATGCTTGTTCTGTTTATCACCTCAGCATTCAGTAAAGTTGCAATTCTACTATTAGGCTGGTTGTTGTTGTTGTTGTTGTTGGTGTTAACTCTATTTTAATTGAGTTGCCTGTCATGCAAAATATTTAGAAACCCAAAAAGACAGATAGACCTATATAGATATAAATACATATATAGGCTTAAACATATAAATATGTTTAGGCCTATTTGGAGCAACTGTTCACTTACACATGTATTTTGAAACATTCTTATAAAAAGCATTGACAGATAGTGCCCTCTTCTGGTGTGCATGTTACCCTCTGTACACGCCAAAGATAAAGTTAAACAATTAGTCTAAAAACATATCAACTAATTGTTGAATGGATCCATTCTTTGATCTTTTTGAAAATGTGTTTGAAGTTGACATGAGAAAGACCTTTCAAAGGGTCAACACAATGATTAAGGATTTCATATATCTGGGCAAGACTTTCATAATTACTCACATCAGGCTCAACAAAATAGACCCCCTGCATTTCATTATCTTGATAGGCCTGGCCTAATGTGTGTCCCAATATTAATAAATACATAAGGGATGGCCTGAAATGTCATCGGCCTATGTTGAATTATTTAATAAGATATTTGAAAATTGACCCATAAAGAGTTAAAAATTACATTAGGGGATGGATGCTTGGTTTAGTTTAAGTTTAGTTTGTCATATAGGCTAGGCCTATAATATTTTATTGAGAGCTATTTACATACTGTACTATGTCAGATATAGCCTACAAGCAATATAAAATTGGTGAACATTCAGGCCATCCTCCATTGCTATAAAAAAAGTAATATATTATGTATTATATTTTTTGCATATTTATATCCGGTAAACGTTGGGCATACGGTAGGCTATCAATTAGAGTCCGATTATTATTTCCTTGTTTGAATTATTTTTAGTGTGGTGTTTAGTTGTTTCCTATGGGTTTTAACATGCCACAATAACTGCAGCATGCTGCTATAAGTCATTCATGATTAACTCCAGTGCTGATTTCCCATTAATCACAGCGATGTGTCAAGATGGTAATCTGCTTAACTAATATTGTCAAAGGGATCCCTAACATAGAACACAGTCCGTTTTTCACACCTCAGACACACCAAAGAGAAATTGGTTTCGATACACTACGACCTTATGAAATGTAATTCCGTGTTCTCCTGGGGACCACACACAATTACTTCAAAGGCTTCGTCCTTGACAGAAGTGGGCGTTTATAAGTCATCATTATGCCAGGCCACAGCATCTTACCTGAGGCACTCACTGACAGTCTTTCTGAGACGAGCAAAGAGAAGCATCTTACGCATCTACTCGTATTGGACTAAAATATCTAGATTTACTAAAACGCAACGGACCAACTTTGAATCATGAACGAACTAACTCTGGGATTCCTCTGTGTTCTTCTAGTGGACATAGTCTGTCTATTCGCAGCGGACACCATCCAAGTAAGTCACTATGAGCTTCTCCTCTCCAAAATGCCTGGCCTACCTCGGCCTAGCGGCTTCAGACGCATCGCGCAGCCGCACAGTCGCACACTACCGTTCCACATGATGCAACTGTACCGAACCCTCCTGGGTGACGATGCCAGCAAGACTCCGGTCATCGGAACCCAAAGCGAGGACGACCCGCTTCTGCATGACTCGGACTCTGTGATCAGCCTTGTTGCAAAAAGTAAGTTATAACTCGGTGTGTTGATACAAATGGTGCACAGTAGCAAACAGGGAAAACAGCTAAATAAGTTGTAGCCTACCCTATGAAAACTTTTGCTAACTATTTTAGCTCAAACTATTGCAAGTATTTCTACAGTAGCCAGCCCTATATTTATTATTATTATTATTATTATTATATATGTATTTAGTTGTTAAAGAGACGTTTTTGACTTAATTTAACATACTCTCTCTTGGTCTTCTCCAGGTTGCCATCAGGTGGGTGAGAGGTGGTCCGTGACCTTTGACCTGTCTTCCATATCGGCACACGACAACATCCGGCGGTGCGAGCTCCGCATGCGCCTGCCCTCCTTGGCGCGCTCTGCCAGCGCCCGGGTGGAAATCTACCACTCCCCCTGCCCCGGCCAGAGGCTCCTCCTGGGCCGCCTGAGAGCCCAGCCGGGCTCCTCGGCCTCCACCGCCTCCTCCTGGAAGGTGTTCAACGTCACCCGCATGCTCCTGCAGTGGCAGCGGCGGAGCCAGACTCCCGTGGAGGGGAAGACAGAGGAGGAGGAGCGGGGTCCGGCCAGGGAGGAAGCGGCCACCCACGCAGGAAGCCAGGTCATGATGGTGGTCTTCTCCAAACACGGCGGCAGACGGACGCCCACGCTCATCCGCACGGCGGAGCATTCTAAATACGTCACCATGGAGACCAGGAGCTCCCGGACCAAGAGAAACCACCACGGCCGTAAGAGAGGCTCCTCCGCCTCCCCCGCCGCCCAGGAGGAGCAGGCTCTGCTGTGCAGGAAGGTGGACATGTGGGTGGACTTCGGCCAGCTGGGCTGGAGCCAGTGGATGGTGTACCCCCAGCGCTACAACGCCTACCGCTGTGAGGGCAGCTGTCCCACCCCGGTGGACGAGAGCTTCACCCCCACCAACCACGCCTTCATGCAGGTAAGAGTGCATGTTCGACACAATGCCACGTCGTCATGGCGACGTACCGAGCGTGTTAATGATTCAGCTTCATTGTGCTACATGCTAACATTTATCAATAGTGCTGAGTCATCTGACTGCCATGTTTCTAACCCTGACAATCTCCTCCCTTTCTCTCTCTCTCTAGAGCCTGCTGAAGCTACACCACCCAGACAGAGTGCCGTGCCCGTCCTGTGTGCCAACGCGCCTGACAGCGCTCTCCATGCTGTACTACGAGAAGGGGCAGATGGTGATGAGACACCACAATGGCATGGTGGTGGAGGAATGTGGCTGTCACTGAGCCACACACCAAGGACACTATGCTCAACCGCCCATAGGCTTGTCTCTGGTCTTAAGCATGGAACTATGAGCTGTAGCAACTATGGGGCTATGCATGGCACTTCACACAGACTTCTAGCATGCCTACTGCTGAACCACAGAACTATGAAATTCTGTATTGGACTCGAAACGGATATAAACGGATTATAAGACGGATCTACTCTTCCAAATTGCTAAAGTACAGCTGGTTACTGGTGCTTTTTACATGAGAAAATTGTATTTTGGGAGTGAACGCCTTTCTCTATTGCTTTTGGGTTTTTGCTGCAGTTTGTTCTAATCTGGTCAAATGTAATGCTGATAAGATCAAGATATCAAAACAAGCTGGTCGCTGACACAAAGCACTAAATGAGATTTACAGAAAGTGGCTCAGAAAGGAAATGGTCTATTGTTATGGCAATGACCTTAGCAAATGGTATCATTGTTGCTAGCGTTTAATATTCCTGCAAAGTTTGAATCAAATTGATTCATTTTATGTTAATAAAAAATGTAAAAAAATCTTATATTAGCACATGGTTTCATGCTTTCCTGTATAATTGAGTCACACAATTTTGATGCCTTAAAATACACAATGTGTTAATAGATAAAATCAAACTTTATTCATTTGACAACTCCTTGTACACACAGAAATACACATTTTACATCCACAATGAAAATATGGTGGAGGGTCCTGTTGAAACGATATTTCATTAACACAAAAATAATTCTCCCTTCAATGCCACAAGGGTGATCCCTCAGAAGCGCTGCCCCCACATTAGACAAGCATTGCCAAGGCTGGGATGGTGTGGTGCGGTCTGCACCAATGTTTGTGTTCCCATTCACAGAGCCGTGTAGAAGCACCAGGTTTGTTTTTCAGTGTGGACACAGACTGACCAGCTAACGGATCATGAGTTAGTGCAGATATTTGCTGAATTTGACATACAACTGTATTAGCTTATAAACGCTGACTCCACCTTTAAACATATTTAGAAACCACATGTATCCTAAACTCTACATACATCAGATCGAACAAGCTTATAAACAGGACTCAGGTAAAGAACACACACAACACCCCCTTCCTCAGCTCATCTCTATGAAAACCTGAACTGGATCAGTTAAGCATCTGTAAGATTGTGAGATCTGTAAGACTATTGTTGGAGACGCTTTCCTTTGTTGATGTATACGAGTACAGCTCATGCTAAAGCATTAAGTTAAACCTAAATAAACAATTAAGATGTATATTAATACTTAATTAATGACAAACCCGTCAAACTGTTAATAGAATTTCTTTGCATTTACAAAATTAAATAAAAAAACATTATGGGAATTCTGATGATTCTTTCTCAATTTGTCAAATAAAAATAAAAATGTTTTAACTGGTACTGTAACAGCACATATATAAGGCCTCAAATGTTAAGGCTGTTCAGAGTGAAAACATAACAAACCTTTAATTTCACTTCTCAATTCTACTGGATAACTTTTAGGTTATATTTGAGGATCTTATTAATAATAGTAAAAAAATATTAGAAGTTAGAATTTGAGACACTGTCTCGTGTTCAACCCATGAAAGAACTGTTTCTATCAAGTAATAAGTGATATAATAACACATTAATAGACACATTAGTAATTGTAATAATGAGTCATTCTGTTGATATTTGAACTTGTGAAATAAAAAAACACCTCTCCCTTTAATGCCACAGGGTGCTCCCTCAGAAGCTCTGCCCCACACACTGGAAATGCACTGCAAAGGCAATATACGTTTTACATAGCCAGGTGTGTAGAAATACTATACTAGTACATTATTTTTTCAGTATGTAAAGAAAAAAAGAGTAAGCTAACAGACAATCAAGAGATAATTTGTGTATTTGACCAAAGATAGTTTACTTAGTCCCTCCAGGATTTTGCGATCGCAACTATTAACGCAAATTCAACCAATCCCAGCAAAGTCTGCGAGACATTGCAATTTTTAGTAACTTTTGTGAATATGCAGGCGTACGAAATTAACACCTATACAACAACAATTACGCAATTCCCTAGTTCTGCACGAAAGTGGCATTAAACCACATGTGGTGGAACATAAGCGAAAGTAATCAATTGATAACCTTTCTACCGCAAAACACTAGGGCTGTCCCGAATACCATTTTACAGGTTTCGAATACTTGGATGTTATTTCCGAACGAGTATTCGAATACCCTTTCTCAAAAACACCATTAAAAAACACTAAACTATAATTAAGTATAACAGAAATAATCTTTGATTCTTCCTGTATTAGCCAATAAGAGTGTGTGTTGAATGAATAACCTCTCTTCTCTTCTTACAAACAGAGCCAATTGCTAAAAATTGTGTTGATGACACGAATGACACGATGAATACCTGAATAATCAAATATTTGGGGTCAGCCCTACAAAACACACTACCTGATATGACTGAAACTAAGGAAAAGACAACAGCGGTGCCAAGATAATCCAACTGCGGTTACACTAGGCTGTTATGCGATGGTGGATGTTCCGTGGTGAAACAAGTGTTCAAATTCTAAAGCTACTACCTGATAAAATATAATTTGAGACTACTTTGACCCATGTAGCCTACCATGTTTGCAGGAAATGTGGACAACTTGGTGACTGTGAGAAACACTACACAAAATATTCTGTGTAAAGTAGTGGAGGAATTGCGTCCTGAGCAGATGTTAACCCTCGTGAACCGCAACATGCACCGCATCTTTTTAGAAAAGATGCCGTGACACCAGGCATTTTAGGCTGAAACAGTCACAAAAAATGTCTGCGAAATCCTGCAGGGACTGTTGACTATAACTTCAAAGTATAATTTGTATCCTTTCACACAATCACAACATTGTAAAAGCAGTGGGAAGTACTTTGATCTTCATGGGCTGAGCATTTTTGGTGACACTTCAAATGTCCATGTCAAACTGAGCATCCTCCCCTGGAAAACACCATGTTACAGTAGAGTGAAATCTTATTTGCGACAGACAGACAGAAGGACAGGGAGACATTTACTGCCCTTACCTGCAGACTCATCTGCCAGAGAGCTGTGGTTAGCGATGCTATATGAGATCTGTGTGGGGTGGTCTGCAGACAGGTCGTGTTTGAGCTGACTGGTGACCCCTGGAATATCAGGCAGTTTGGGAGGGGTCCGAGCCAGCGGGGACGTGCGACATTGCAGGAGAAACTTCCTGTCGTAGATGATTCTGGTTCCTGCACGTGTCGCCAGATGAGATTTGGGGAAAATATGCTCTTTATTATATTGTTTATAAACATACTGTATGTGACTTAATGTACTCTAAGTAAGACTCCGCCCCTCCCCCTTTCTGCAGTGATGATTGGAGCTCTGCTAGGCTTTAGAGGTGAAGCAAAGTACAGTGCTCTAACATTTAGAGTCTGACTTACAGTGCTAACCTTGAAATTATCTCATCACGTTTTGAATAAGTGACCATACACATTCTGTTTTAGTTTATTTTGCATGCCGTAGCGTCAATAACACGCATGTGCTGCCTTCTTTCATGCAACAGCTACAAATGCCTTGTGCAGCTGGTGCATGCATGCCTATACATGCAAGTCTTATTTCACTTCAGTGACTGCTGGAGGTTGGGTTGACAATCACACAGTAGTTTTGTTCATGATCGTCATTCATCTGGCATTTCAAATGGCACAGTGACTGACTACACTTAGATTGATATACACTGTGTGGATCCATTTCTGCTGCCTAATGTGATGAGGAACATAACATCAGTTGTGGGCAGCTGCACTGTGTGTGTACTTTCCCACAATGTTTCAAGTTACAAACATCTGCAGAGTATTCAGTATGGGAACAGGATTCCATAAGCACAGTTGTACCATACTGCTGGCAGCTGTCCAAGGTCACTCACTAGTAGCTGAACTGAACTGAATCCTACGATAGGATTTGTACAACTTGTCCCTTCCCTGTCCTTAAAAACATTATAGACTATTCATAAATCAGAGTGATATTATGTTCACTATATTGCCTATTATTTGTGGTAGAATAAAGTGACTTGTAGCTAATCAAATGCTGTTAGCTAGTATACAGTATTATACTGAACATTACCAGCAGTGAACATAATCACACACTCTTCCAATGAATGCTGTTTTATATTACACTACCCAGATAATCCACAATTCTGTTATGTTTCATACACACAAGCAGGTCTATCTGTGTTAATATTTGGGGCAGTAGTTGTAAACATGTTGTTGCAGCCCATTCAACACAAGAAGAGAGAGGCTGCTGTTTTAAGCACCTATTAATAGTAGCATATACTGTTTGACTACACTGCCAATAGCAGGCTAACTTGTAGACCACATATGAAAGCTTCAATAGGTCAAAAATACATCATATTCTAAATGTTCAGTATTCAGTATGTCAGTCAAGTGCAAAATGGATCTAAAACATGAGATGGTCAATCAATCAAGCAAAGTGTTTTTTCGGGAGCTTTTTCATACTAGAGACGTTTAATTTCCTGGAAAACTAAGAAAGATTAACCATCCTGCTATAGCCTGCTATGACAAGAGATCACACTTGCACATCGACTAATTACAAATAAAAACATAATATTCCTTTATATATTATTTTTCCATGTCGGAAGTTGTAACTTCGGTGCTCCCGAGGTATGCTCGAACGCAGCAATATGTTGACATAAAAACAGTTCTGTCAAGTATACATACAATCTGACAATTGATTTGTTAATTGATTGAGCGCACAGCAATGCCATAAGCAGCAAGAATGTGCTACCTGTCCTACCGCAAGCCCCTTTGCATTATTAGTTTCACATCACTTTGGATGATTTTGTGAAGTGTTGGTGAAATTTAGCCTGGACTCTGGGCTCTGAAAAACATATCTCATCGTATGCCTTGACAAACACTTATTTTCATAATTTTAGATGTGACGTGACCTTGTCTACGTGCCCTGCACTAGCCTACTGCCTTGACTCCAGAAGACTGGTCACTACCTCCCGGGGTGGTGCTGAACAGGGTTCCACCCGGTGTAGCAGAATATTCTTGGGGCATCTGGGCAGCATCGTGGATGATCACCCGTCTGGTTGCTGGGATATCCTGACATCTTGTCGTTTGACTTTCAGTCGACATTTTTTATTTTCACACGCAATCGCTTGAGGGAACTGGTGGAATATTCAGTCAGTCTTCAAGTTCGTGTGTGTATCGTGTGCGGACCTTGGTCCCACGTGTTCTGACGAGTGAAAACACAAAAGTAGCTTCCTGCAAAACACGAGGGTCTGACAGCTGTGATTGGCTGAAACGAGGGGGCGTCACGCAAGGGGGTGTAGTTTTTCAAACGACAGCGAGGCACATACAGTTCTTATGATGTTATCTATCCCAACTATACTATTTGTCTTGTAAGTTAGTAGCTATATGCGGTCAGCAGTTAGAAAAAAATAGAATAGATAATTCACACTACAACACTGATGGAGAAATTGACAATCTTACTTATGTCACATCTTTGTTTATTATTTCTTGTAAATGGTTTGAGCTGGTGTACAGGTTAATGATCTATACATATCTCAATGATTGAAACAGGCTTGTATACATATTCACATTTGTTTTTCCTCTCTCCAGAACAATACATAAGAAAAGAAAACAAGTGGAAATACCTACAACGCCTCTACATTCCCCATGATGTGGGCATTTGTCTAGTCTAGTTAACGCTTAAAGAACATCCATAACATCTCTATGAGGGTGCATAGCATTCTAATTAAATATACTTTATCATATATTTATACATATATTTTCATAAAAACATATTTTCTTGTGCGCAGTTGCATTCCTTAGGATAGAGTAATATGATATTGCGTTTACATTGTCATGATCCATTCTAAAGGATTATAGGTGATCTCTATTCTTTGTAACAGTTAAAATTTTACAATGCTCTTTTTTTTAAAATACATATCTTAAACATTTTCTTGTGTCACATGCCACCTCCCTTTAACTAATTATGTTTTAACCAAACACACACGCACACACACACACACACTCACACACATGTGGGGTCTATGTTCTAGTGCAGAAGTGCTAACTTTCGATTTATTGAAAAACAACCTGCTTTCAAACTACGAATTAGTATTTATAATCTCATCCTGTATTATAACAGCTATGGGAGAAATATGTAATTTCTTGTCTACTAAAGTCTACATATGTGTTTGTTACTATTATCCTTGCTTTCATATCATACAATGGATCAATTGCAAGATCCTCAGTAATATTAATATTTTATAATGATGTTCATACATAATTATGGTTAGGGAACAGAAATAATTACACAAACCTGAAAACACTACTTAAAGGTACACCGAGAACAGTGAATTAACTTTCATTGTTGCTTGTACTTTAGCAGACCAAGGAATTGTAATGCTATACATTTTATTAAGCGGCGAAATCAGCAAAAATCTGTTAAAAAATTGCATGGTAACTTTGCATGTTGTAGATGGAATATTGTCCATGGGAGGGTAAGTTTGGATTTCCATGGGAATTAATGACCATATATAGTAGCCATATAAGAAGGGAAGCATGCTTTTCACACTACTGTACATTCAGCACATTTCCTGGCCACTGGCAAATACCCCACTAACCCTGTGTCCTTTTTGGTAAAACACAACTCAAAGACCCCACCATGCACGCACGCACGCACGCACAAACACACACAATTCACCAGGTTTCCACAGGTCTCCCAATCTCACACCAACTCTGACACCAACACCAGTCATGTTTTGAAGCACTATTCTTCTCTGAGAGCAGGACAAATCAATAAACCAACAACAAGAAGGGAACACTTGGATTCTGTAGGAGCCAAACAAAAAAACCTGAGCGAAGTTCGAGTGGGAACTAGGTGATATGTAATACAAGTGTGGCATCGCATGAGTCTGTGCACACACCACACTGGGGTCCTATGGAGTCTGATATGTAAACTAGTCCGTTCAGCTAGCGTATCATTCAGTGGAGCTACAAGCGCATGTACTGTACAGTTCTCTGGTTGGTGGCTACTGTTGATATGTCTCCTTCATAGCATTCAGCCTACTACAAAAGCAGTCGGTGTTTATGGTGAAGAGAACACTTTTTTTTTTCCAATGACATCCATTTATATTTTTAAAATGTGTGCTGAGGTTTGAAGGAGTTGAAAATGCAGAAGGAGCTTGAAACTCATTAATAAACCCGGAAAATGGAAGTTTACACTTTCAAACAAATGACATTTTCTCTTTTTAACTTTATCCAGCAGCATGATAGACTCATTCATGCAGTAGGTTTCACATATTCCAGGTTATTTTCTGCTACGTTATGAGCTAACCAAACCATAAGTTTTCATCCTGTACTGTCCCACTGCAACAGCTACTGTAGGTTAATGACCATTAACACTCCATCAGAGTGGCATTTGCCCTCTGGTGCATCAAGATATATTAAACCAACTATAACGCAGTTACCCAGCGCCAAACGTGAATGCAGTTAGACTATACATTTTGTACAGACTATCAGAAATAATTCAATTGGTTATGTTAGTACCGGTTTTTTAGAATCACACACAGAACACAAGACTACTTGGTACATTCTCCTTTGCTGTTTTTATCAAGTATTATTGCTGTGGCAGATACCATCGTCTGAAAATCTAACCGGGCATTAATTACGTATGACATTATGTGTGTGCATACAGTATGTATGTCTGTACAGTATGTGCGTGGTGTTTATTTGTGTAAGCATTTCGTGTGGTTTTTATTTTTTATCTTTACAGTTCACGAGTCTGGGGTCAGTGTTAATGACACGATCACAGTGCTAATCTTTCTGTCTTTGCTGCAAAGTTCCTGTATCACAATACAATTTAGCGTGTGGCACATGTAGTTCTATGGTGTGGCATAGGGCTATTTCACACTGGCAATACCTCACCAGAACCACCCAAATCCCCATATCCATAATTAAAGGATTTGTTTGTGTTTGCGTGTTGTTGTTGTTTATTCACCATTTGAAATTGAACTTATCAAAATGTGAACCGTCTTTCAGATAAACAAAAGTGGTGCTACAGCCATTGCAAACTGAGACAGGGCAAACAAAGTATGGCATATTAGAGAGGGAAAGCTATACTGTAGGTGTTGATGGAGAGGTGTCTTTCTCTGGCGTCTTCTGCATATTGACCGAGGCTACAGTAAAAGCATGTCAGTATCATGGGTCAATGTGACATGTGCTACCAGCTGAACCGACAGGCAGGTCGAAAAATACCCCAACCTTTGCCGTCCTAGGGCCAAAAAAGAAAATACAAAAAATAACAAAGAAAGAAAGATGAAACCAAAACACTGTTGGAATAGTCCACTGGCTGCTGCACAATGCTCAAGCAACAAATCACACTGTTTTGTTTTTCTTATTCAAAGAAAACGTTCCGGGCGTCTGAAAAACACATTTCCCCTAAAAACACAGATTGGGGTGGGGGGCAAGGACATTCAGGTCACTACTATCAAGGTCGAACGCATCTTTAAAAAGCAAGGCTCAAACGAAAACGACACGGGACGCGAGCTCGTTCACAAGAGACAGCAGCACACGCAGACTGGACACACGCAAGCTAGAGGGGAAGGGTGACATCTTCTTTCTCATTCCTGCGCTGAGCACCTCGCGACATCACAGCAGAAACCGACCACTCATGAGCAGGCCGGGGCGGGGCTCAGTGCCAAGCCGAAAGCTGGGGGGAAGGGGGGGAAGGCTACACATGCGCAAAAATATAGATTACACACGCACACACGCGCAAACGTACGCACAGCGACACATGTCCACGTAGCACAGGGTGCATATATCATATAGAGAGTACTAAGAAGTCCTGTGAGAGAAGCATTGGTCGGCTCAGAGAAGGCGTAGCTGTATACAGAACAATCCGTCCATGGAAAAGACTGTTGCATTTGTTTGGCTGTAGTGTCGTTGGACTCAAACTTGCTAACGTTCCGTTTTTTTCATTTTGGGGAAAATAAATAAGGTCTGTGTGTCGACCAAGAGGCCCAGTCAAGCCAAGGACTGGGCTTGTATACTGTCCACCCCAAAAGTTTGTAACTAATGACAGTTCAAAGGTCAAAGGGCATGCACCAGCACTCGTCATGCGATTACAGTTAACAGGAAGCACTTTTAGTATTTATTTTCTTTTTTCTCATTTGGTTTTTCTGACATGTTTTAATATAAAAATGATCATGCCTAGTCTAGTCTATATAGATTTTCTTTAAAAATGTACAATAAAAAAAAAACACGAGTCCTCCTTTTCCCCCCCTACGTCTTCTCTTTGTGTGATGCTCCATGGTCATGGTCAGGAGGATTATGTGTTTTGTAGTTTTTTCTTTTTCATGTCTGTGGTTTCTCTGTCCCGATATCTCAGTTCCTTCCTTCTTTTCCTCTTCGCTCTGGTCGTGTTTTTGTGGAGGATGGTTTGGCAGTAGGTGGTTGGTCCTAAAAGACAGACGGACGCACTAAAATTACAAAACACACTCAAACACTAATAGCAACACTGCACCTTTATTAAAACCTAAAAACTGTTTTTATTTTGCTGTTTACCGCAAATAAAATTTGTTGATGGGTATATTAGGAGATGATTTAACAAAAGTCCAATATTGCTCTTACGTATAAATTAAATTATATTAATTTACTTTCCATATTAGAGGTTACATGGAAATCCTAATGGGCATAAAAAAAATAAACTTTAATATAAATAAATAAATAAATAAAAACAAATAATCTTTTCCACATCCAGGGTTGCAATTTTAAATGTAGGGAAAAATGCATTTGGAATGGAATTATAATCTGTGCACATTCCACGCTAGCGAGCTCTGATGAGCATGGTCCAATAGATCCTTCTAGAAGCATCTATCCAAGCACTGGGATGCACATGTGCTTGTTGCGTGTACCTGGTGGACTGGGTGTGTGTGTTTCAGTGTTTTACTCTCCGTAGACTGGTGCTCTTCACTGACTGAGCACCCCTTCTCACCTCCACCCTTACCTGGATAGCAGGGGGGAGGAACACACAACACCTGGACCAGTTAGGCTCTGACAACAGCCTCTCACTATACTGTAGAGTCACCTGACTACAGCCTCTCCAAACATGACAAGACACTGGTGTCTGGCCCGCATGGCCTGACACCGGCTATTTTAACGTATACACTCCTCGTAGGCTACAACCCTTCATCACTGTGCCTGTGGCCATTGGAAAAGGTTGTGAGCTCTGAAGAGCCATAGGTGGAGTATCAAGGAACGACTCAGTAATGTTTTTGTAAACAACAAGGGTCAGTCCAGACACACATCAAGGTAAATCCTGTTAGCTATTAGCTAACTGAAACATACATAAATACTCATAAAAGAATACACAATGCAAAGTGCAGTATATACAAATAGTACCTGTAAAACCTCATTAATCCAGTATGTAAAGCTGCTAGTAACATGTAACTTCAGTTTATTATTTTGCTCAAATCATACATAACGGTTGAACCCTGTGTGTGTGTTTGTGTATATATATGAATATTACTAAATGTTCATGGTTCAGAAGTGACCTGCTCACCTTCCTAGTGGGCGTGTTCCCATGTCCGCCGGCCAACGGTTCGTCGGCAGCAAAGCCCTCTTTGTCTTCCCTCTGTAGCAAAACACAACAGCAATCAACGCACAGATACGGTTTGTACTTAACATTTGCATCTAAATTAATGGTCTTGATGTTACGTGACGCAACATATGTTCGCGGTTATGTTCTGCATCAAAACCAGCAAACATTTTGATGGCTACTGAAAACCCATGAAAAATACCGACGGCAAAATAATTAATCACGTTGACGCTGAAAACAATTCCTTCCCAATGAATGGACCCCCCCAAAAGAGTAAATAAATCATGGACAAGTTGCTGCGCCTGGCGGGCGGCCGGCATGACGACCTGACCTGGCCCCGCATTGGCTCGTCTTCCCAGGCGCGTAGCCCCGCCTCCTGGTAGGAGAAGCCCAGGCCAGAGGGCTGTGCGGTTTGCAGGGGGCGCCCACGGAGCACCTGAGAGTATCCCATGTCACACACTGGAGTGAGCAGGGCCTCCTGAGCCACGCGTAGGCCTGGAGCACCAGGGTCCCGCCTGGGTGAGCCCACCCAGCTCTGCATGGGGGTCTGGTCTGGTAGGTAGGGCTGGAACGCCCCCCCGCCCCCAACCCTGACACGCACACACACACACACACACACACACACACACACATACACATAGAGAACGGGAGAGAGACAGAGAAAACATACATAGACAAACAAACAAAACAAACATAGATAATTTATTTAGCATTATATAATTTACTGTGTATTTCGTTTGCAGTTATTTATTGTTATTCACAGTGATTTATAGTTGCTTTGTTTCTGTTTTTTACGTATTTGTTAACTGTAATTTACATTTTTAATTGTGTAACATAGTTTAGTTCATCACAATTTTTGTTGTTTAGCGTAATCGATTTTTTTCCTACTGTTAGTGACTAATGTTATGTAGCATTACAGTAAATATTACAGTACTTGACAGTACTTTACAGTAGGCTCCCTGCATAATGTGACGTGCTGGCTGATGTAGAGCCCTGGTTCTCCTTCACTAAGTGATAGTGGCCCCTAACTGGCGGTGCCGTGAGCGGCTAGCTAAGCTAACTAAGGAGCGGTTAGCTAAGCAAGCTAAGGAGCGTCCCGGCGCTCTTAGCGAGAGAGTGAGGCCGCACCTGTCGTCTCCGTTGTGGTCGGCCGCCCGGCTCAGGCCCGACATCTGGCACAGCTGGGCGTACACCTGCTGGCCTGTAACGACAGAGAGCCCTGCCGCTGAACCCAGCCCTCCTCCTCCACCTCCTCCCTCTGCTCCCGCCGCCTCCCCTATCCTCCCGTCCGACCTCTGACCCCCTAGCTGGCCGTTGAGGTTGACCTTGGGCACAGCGCCGCTGGCCCTCGCCCTCTCCACCGAGGCCTCCTCCTGCTCCTCCACCTCCACCTCCCCCTCCTCCTCCTCCTCCATCTCCTCCCCATCATCCTCCTCCATGATGGAGCCGCTGGCCCCGCTGCCGGGCCTCCCGCCACCTAGGCTGCTCGCCAGGCTGCAGGGCAGCGAAAGCGTGGCTCCCTCGGAGTCATCGGCGCGGCTGCTGCCGTCCAGCGACGAGTCCTCCACGGCGACCAGCGAGGGCCCCACGCCTGCCGGCCACACCTGCACGTCGGACATCTCCAGCAGGGTGTCCTCCTCCGTGGTGGCCATGGGGGCGCACTCCAGGCCGGACACCTCCTGCCAGTAGGGCTCCCCGGCCAGCGGGGAGGGCAGGCTGTACTGCATGGAGGCCGGAGACAGCAGCTCGTCCTGCGCCAAGCCGTACCCTGTGGGTGGGGGGAGGGGGCCAGACCGCAGGGTGGAGACACCACAGAGACCAGAGAGAGAGAGGACAGAGAGACTAACACTACGCAGGGCACAGCCGGTGGGAGGAAAGGGGAGGCGGGGGCAGAATGGGGGAGGGGGAGGCTGGTTGGCTGGTTCTGTAACACAGCACGTCCCAAACCGGTTGGCTTGTTGTGCTCGCCGTCCCGATTCCGTCTACACGGAGTTATTTTGGCCGATTACGCCTTTTCTTGGGGTCAAAGGTAACAAACCATAGCCAATAACTAAGAAGTTGTCCTGCCCTAACAGGAGAAACAACATAGTCAGGGAGCAATTCATGCCCAGACAGAAATACATTTGTTTTATTTTGGACCCTATGGACCCTCTGGAGCAACTCAGAGACAACCCAGTTTGTGATCTGCTGCTGCAGCCATTGATTGAAACAGTGGGGATAAGCCCTGTCCCAATATAACATAATAGGGTAAGGGATTAGAGGGTGTTGCACCAGCCATGTCAGTCTCAGAGTGCTGGTTTAAGATCATGGCAGACTCCTTCATTACAGGTGAGTCAAAAAGAATGAGGCGCTCATCCTGAAACAGCACTCCAACTCTAAGATGTCTGACACCATCTTATGCTACTTTCAGTGCTAAATGCTGCATGGTTCCAAATGTTTCAGTGACTCGTGATCATTTACTGGTTAATTAAAAGCTAAAACATTGTCTCTCTTTCCCAAAAATCCTTTCTGGTTTCCTACAGTGACTGATGGTGGTTTTGAAGCTATGATTATAATCATTGGGACACAGCACTACCAGTGAACAATAGGGGATTAGCTTGTTGAGCAAGTCATTCATTGTCTGCAGTGTGATAGGTGCTGAATCTATATGTGTTTAGCTCTGAAGAAGACAGACTGAGGAAGAGAAAACCGTGTGCGTCAAGTGTTGTGCAGCATTGTAAGAGGGGTTGGGACGAATATTTCCATCTTCGTAATATATCGGTTCTCAGGGCAAGACTTCTTTGTGTGATTTCTTTAAAATCACCAGAATATGGGAAACAAATATCAAACTCAACACAGTGTGCTGCAATTATTCAGTTCTGAGAAACACAAATGAACATGTACCTTTACATATTAAATGTTTATTTAATATGTAAAATGTAATTTAAATTGTTTATAGTTTTTTATATTTATTTCTATAGCACAAAGACATCCAATATTGACCTTTCATAAGACAAATACAAGTAGTAATTCTAGGCTATGTATTTTAAAAAAGTAAAACTATTTGCATGTCATTATAATAATTACTAGTGTATCGCGGTAACAACCAAACATGATCTTTTACATATTTGGTGTTTGGATTTGTAAGGTAGACTGCTCCAATCGTTCCAACCCTAGTCACAAGTCAGTCAGAGGCAGTGCACCACCAAGGTACCAGAGGAGCTGCATTCATGTCATGCATTTAGCATACTGTAAGCATGTGTCACGCAAACGCACGGCAAAATCCATTGGTTGCAGGCACACAGGCACATACACACACATATACACACACACACACAGGTATACGTACAAATCATACACTGAAAATGTGTATCAAAATAATAAGAAAATAAT